>JACGDI010003169.1:165681-222377 GCA_014898725.1 Jacaranda copaia
ATATATATAATCATACATGAAATAAGAAATATAATTAATATAAATAACACATTAACTAAAATAATTTAATTAATTTCATATTATATTTAATTACTTTAAGTCATTATTTGATTGACACAATTTTAGTAAGTAAATGATTTAGTAACAATCAAATAATTTTTAATTAAACTTAATTATTTCGACAATTGGTTTAATTAATTTAATATTAACTTAAAAATTAAAATAGATTATTAAATAAATATCACACCATAATCAAATTTTTTATTTTAATTTTAATTAAATGTGAAGATTAATATTTAAAAAAAATTTCAAATGAAGATTAATTTATTTATTATATCAAATTAAAGCATCTTAAGTAATTTAATAAATGAATTAATGTAATATTTAATTAATACATTAAATATTAATTATAGCCAACGCATTATTTAATTATTAAGTAATTTAATTAATTTAATATTATATTTACCGAATTAATATCTTAATATTGATAAATTTATTAAAATTAATAAATTTTTTGATTATCTTAATAATACATAGAGACACGTGCTATGATGCGTATGATAGAAGAATGATGTGACAATGCAATGAAAAGTGAGCATTAGCAAATGGGTAAAATTAACAATGATGTGACATTGCTATGAAAGTAGATCTTGTAATATTTGGTAGAGAATGACATTATATTGGCACACATATACATACATATATAAATGCTATGGACAAAGGACAATATGTAGCTACTAGCTAGACATAGTGTTATATACAATTACATGCAAAGGCAAATATGCTTGAAATTATAAATATTATTACAAAATGATTTGTCCTCATAGGACATAAAAATATTGTAATGGGAAGTTTCTTCATAATTAAGAATCGTTATTTATTAATGGACTGGCGTTTTGTAAAATTTAATAATCAATGTAATATGTAAATTGGCATTGCACGTGTGAAGTGTGTGAATGCAAATTATTTATTGATATTTATCCAAACAACCCATAAATCGTGTGGAAATTATGAATATTTTGAAACACTGCTAGTTCTATGATATTATATATATATTTTATACAAATGGGGCCAACTATTACACATATATACATAAAATCCAAGATCAGTTGCTTTTCTATGAATTTATAGTAATATCTCTTTTTCATTGTCTGAATAACCATGGTAAAGTTCTAATCCACCTTCCTAACCATAGTAAGAATCATACTTTTCCCATCACTTTTTAAACAAACCCACCACTTCACACCAATCACCACATTACTATAAAATAAGAGTTATTGTTCACATTGGAGGATAACAAGAAACTTCCTGCACATTAAAATGGTGAAATACGACCGTGAACCAGCCAACAACTATTTGTTTTCCTTGAAGGAATTGTTACCTAATGAGGAAGTGTTGAATCACTATGACCCTGATTATTTGTATTTTCTGCTTCATTTGAAAAAAGATATTGATGGAAAGATGTTACTCGAGGATAAAGCAAGGGGAACATATATGAAGTATTATGACTATGATTTGAATAATGATGATGGGGATGTTGTGAGTGGAATTACCACTGAAAAATTCATGGGCCAAAAAAATTCCATTGATGAAGCAAGCAACAAGGGTACACAAATCAAACGTTAGAAATCTAAAGAGGATGTGGAATGCAAAGCTCCACTAGTTCAGGTCAGAATAAAAATTACTAAATCTTCAATCGTAGTATGTTGTGGCCGATTGTTTAGGTTGGTGTGTTTGATAAATTTTTTTTAGTACTCGACTTTTATAAATCTATTTTGTTTGATGTTTCATTAAGTGTTTTATGGTTGGCCATATCTAAACTCGCTATGTCTTCCTTTATCTGGTAATATATGTTATTGTGATATTACGAACATTACTAGTAAGATAATTGTGGACTTTGGTATATGATTCATAAATCATTCAAATGTGTTGTGTCTAGTTCCCACTACAGACTTCAATGGTAGTGTGAGTATGATATATTACATATACACATTTTGGTTTACTACCATTTTTTGTGTTTTTTTTATTTATTATAATGTATTTGTATCAATATTGGCAAAATTTGGAAATGCAGGCGATCAATTGTTTCATATACATGCTTACTATGGACATGCATGAAAAAGGCCAGTACGCACCTAGTTGGTATATGCCTGCCATGTTTTTGGTTTGCATTTAATGTTATTTCTATTCTATTTTTAAATCCTTAGGAAATATTTTGATTATTAATTTCCTAATATTGATGTCTAGCAAATGGCCTTACTTGCGCATCAGCTAGATAAAAAAAATAATTCAAGCACTTTTTGATAGGCCACACAGATTCACAAATAATGTCAGTTTTTTTCAACAAGTCTTCATACCCATCAACGATTCCCATGAACATTGATTCTTATGCATTGTTGGCTTTAACATGAAATGCATAACAACTTGCAATTTTGCACTAGTGCATTTCCTCCATCCATTTCGAGATAGTGTGGTGCAAGGAGTGGTAAGATTGTTATTTTAATTGCATAAATTCTAAGAATATTTCTACATTGGGAAAACAAGGTTGACATTTAATTATTAGTTTCAACATTTTGATGATACAATGGCGAAGTGGAAACCTAGGCAATACAAGTTTAAAGGCATATGCAAAACATTCGATTATAAATATTCCGATTGGGTTCCTATCCAACATAATAGGTTAGTGTAATTGCATTACATTACACAAAGTGGACATTATTATTTGTGAAAATAAATCATTTGGGTTATATCTCTTGTTCTTCAGCATTTTTGTGCTTATCTTTAGATGGGATTTTGGACTCTATGTGTGCATGAAGATGGAGCATGTGGACAATGTGAAAGCCAAGTTGAAGCAAGTATTTGTTGCATTAATTTTAGTACATTTTTCCTATTTTCGTCAAAATAATTAATGATTTTATTATATTATATCAATACATGTTATGACACATCATGTCAAAAACCTGTTGACTAATATTTGTTTACACACATAATAGATATCTTTCAATCTTGTGAGACGAACACTTGCTGTTTACATGTAAAAGCACAAGAATAATCATTTTACATGGATGAAGAATTAGTGACTGTTGATAGAGGGGAATAGAAGTTTTGTCAATTTGAACTTAGTGTTATTTTCGTGCTCTTATTGTAGCTATGTAAAACATTTGGTTGTGTATTTTAATGTGTTTGAATTTTTATTGACATTTAGATGCATTATTACTTTTTGACAGACAACCTACCCTTATGTGGTCAACTTGTAGGTTGAGTTATTACTATTTAGTTATTATGTTTTGTATATGCAAATATGATGAAACTTGCATTATTACATCCTCTTATTAATTATAGCATGTGCTATGTCAAATCGCTACCTCAAATAGCGAGATTTCAAATTGTGCAATACTTGTTGGATAAGGATTGAGTATGGTATACAAAATGTCAACTTGTAGGTTGAGTTATTACTATTTAGTTATTATGTTTCGTATTTGCAAATATGATGAAACTTGCATTTTTACATCCTCTTATTAAGTATACCATGTGCTATGTCAAATTGCTACCTTAAATAGCGAGATTTAAAATTGTGTAATGATTGCTGGATAAGGATTGAGTATGGGTACACAAAATGTCTAATGAGCTTAGTAAAGTTGCTACCTCAATTAGCAACAATGTATGGATATGAGCAACAAAAAATAGTTAGCAAAATATTTTTTCAATTAAAAGTTTCTTAATTTGTATGGATGTTACTTAGCATAAAAAAGTCCATTGACTTGTATTAACTTCCTAGTAAAAAAATTGAGCAATTGAAATGGACATGTAGTAAATGGATTTTGCTTCCTCAAAGCTCATATGGCAACATCTTGTTGATTGAAATAATTTTCTAACAGAAAATATTTAACAACATTTCAAGATTTTTTTAAATCCTAGCATAGATGGTACAACAATTAGTTTTAAATAATTTTGTTCGCTACACAACACAGCAATATCGTGTTAGAACTTGAAATAAATTTTCTCCCAACAAATATTTGACTGGGTTTCCAGTTTCAATATTTTTTTAAATCCTAGGAGAATGGTATGGCAACCTTGATTTTAAAATAATTTTGGTCACTACTCAGGTTAGCGATTTCAAGTTAGATTTGACTGATATAATTTTTTCGCCCCCAAACATTTAACTGTATTTCAAGGTCTTTTTTTAAATCCTAGAATAAATGGTATGGCAATTAGTTGAAATTGAAATATATATGGATGTTATCACTTTGTGAGAATTATTTTTTTAATTTAGTCACTACTCAAAGTACTGACTTCTAACAGTATTAGTCCCTGCTTTAAGTAGCGACTTTCGTTAAAACTTGAACTAGTAATTTTTACTAGTGTTAGTTGCTACTCAAAGTAGCTACTTTTTGTGTAGCCCTACCTAATAGCATAGTTAAAAAAAATAAAGGAAAAATCCCTAACTAATATTATGGTGATATTGTATAGATGTTTTTCATTTTTTTTTAATGTGAATTTGACATAACATTCTTTGGAGGTTACTCAGCATAAAAAAGTCTGTTGACTTGTATCAACTTTCTAGTAAAAAAATTGAGTAATTGAAATAGGCATGCAGTAAAAAAAATTTTCCACCTTAAATAGCAACATCTTGTGGGTGTCAAATAACAATGTTCAGATATATTTGTATTAATTTGAATCAAAGTTTCAATCTTAAATGTGAGAATAAATGAATTGGACATGCAGTAGGTGACATTTAATTAGACATGTTGGTGACATTTAATTGGCTTGATTTGATACATCAGGGGTCTACAATTATTCAAGCTACTATTGAATTGTTTTGCAGAACATATCCCATCCATTTTGGATCAATTCACGATCATTGCCTATCTTCCTTATAAAACCTTCTGAATCATCATCATTTAACTTTCATGGTTACTAAAAAATACAATGTAGATAATGGGCCTGCAGATGTATCTAGCACAAAGGTGTACGATGTTGTAGTTCGCATACAAAGATTTAAGAGTGTGGAGGCAACAGAGTTTTTCTAAATAGGGTATGCTTCTCTAGTGGGATTCACTATTCAAAGAGAAAGCTTAAAGACAAAGGATGGGTGATAAAAATAGAGAATGGGTTTATAATCACCAAGGTTATTGGCGAGAAAATCATAATTTAACTCAGTGACGAGAAGCTGGATTAGAGATGAGATGTGGATATAAGGCTAGTTTTCATGTATCCCATGATCGAGCCACTAATGAATATATAGTTACATGATTCGAATCTAGGCATAACCACCATTTGCAAGAAAATCGTAAGAGGTTTGATAAGTAACACTCGAGATTTGACATTTCTAAATCATTTTAGTATTAAAATAGTAGTATCTTTAATTGTTATTAGTAGGGAACTTCTATCTTCTAACAAAACTATGCTTAATTTCATGCCTAAAGTTGGGATTCTACTGTATATGGTGTTAGATTTTTTGGAACAATTAGCCGATGGACTAGGAAAACTACCGTTCAACAAAAAGGATGTTTACAATTGGTTGGACAAAGTGTGGCATCAAAGGATTAAAGGAGGTGATGCCAATGCCTTGCTCGCTTACTTAGGTGGCATGAAAGAAGCAGACAATAACCTCACTTACAGCTATACTAATAATAAGGAAGGATGTCTAACAAGATTCTTTTGGTGCGGCACAATGTCCAAGACAGAGGGTGACTTATTTGGTGATGTGCTTGTATTTGATAGTACCTACAAAATAAATAAATATTGATTTCCACTTGTTATATTTTGTAGAGCAAATAATCATTCAACAATATCTATTTTTGGAGGTGTAGTATTGTACAATGAGATTGTGGAGTCATATTGTTGGCTACTCAACAAATTTAAGCTTGCAATGAGTGGTAAAGTTCTAATATCAATCCTTACTAATCAAGATGCATCCATGTGTGCAACCATTCAAATTGAATTTCCAATAGTAGCACATAAACTATATAAGTGGCACATTGCAAAGAATGCAAGGTAAAAGGTCAAGAGTTCACAATTTTGTTCTCGACTAGCACATTTGTTGAGAAAAAGATGTGATCCAGAGGAGTTTGAGGTCGAGTGGTCAAATTTAGTGCACTTGCATGGTTTGGAAGATATACACAGGCTAAAGAAATATATGCAAAATGCTTGCTTTGGAGTGAAGTTTATTTTCGTGACACTTTCTTGGCTACAATGTCAATCACTCAATGGGCCAAAACAATGAACTCCCTCTTTAAGTTGTCCGTAAAGTAGAGCCTCTCATTGACTGATTTTATAAAGCACTACAATCACACTCTACAAAAGATAAGGAGCAATTTTTTCAACATTCAAACCTATTCAGAAAGTAATTTCCTAGTGGTAAGGGATCACCTATGAAAAATATACGAAAAGCAACTGTTAAAATTATTGACAAGAAAGATATTCTTTGTTGTTCGAAGTGAGATTGATGCTGAGCAAGGACTTCTTTTGAAGAGTAAAATACTAGTTGGTGAATATAAGCAAAAGCTTATATTTGTAGAGTACACCAAATACGATAGGAGACACTACACTATTTACATCGACAGTAACTCTTAGTAATACAAGTGTGACTACTTCATGGTGGAGTCTGAGGGGTTGCCTTGTCGACACATAATTTCAGCATGTAAGTGCTTGAATATTCCAAAATTGCCTATGACCGTTATCAGCTGGAGATGGCTCATTAAATCTAGGACAATGTTGCTTAAGAAATTCCCATTACCTCTGCCAACAAGAGATAAACAACATTTGAGGTTTGTTGAAATTCATTAGGAATTTGTCAACCTCACATATATATATATATATATATATATATCATCACAATCATATTCCCATTTTCAGCATTAT
This sequence comes from Jacaranda copaia, assembly GCA_014898725.1. Taxonomy (NCBI): domain Eukaryota; kingdom Viridiplantae; phylum Streptophyta; class Magnoliopsida; order Lamiales; family Bignoniaceae; genus Jacaranda; species Jacaranda copaia. The sequence goes on from JACGDI010003169.1 coordinate 172,546, forward strand.
CTATGTCGTGTCAAGGGCTAGGCAAGTGAAGTTGAAGATGAGATTCAAACTCATACAGACTTCCATAATGATGTTTATATTGAGCAATTGAATGAGTTTGTAGAAAACACACCAAAGGATCATTGTAGTCAATATCCAAACGACGTTGTTGCTGACTGTACGAATCTAAGAAGTGAGCCTGAAGTTTGTGACCCTATCAAAATTGTTTCTAAAGGTGGTCTAGGAGCAAAACAACAAAGATACAGTCACTGCCAGCATGTTTACATTACTAGTAAAATAAATGTGGTTTAACATCATCACAGCTCAAAAGTTTCATAAGGAAAATACCAACAAAATTTCTTGGTAGTTCTATTTACGCAATCTAAAGTTTCATGCATTTATAAATTTCAAGATAGAGTTCTATATCCACATGCCTATATTTTTTCTATTGATTACATGAAGTTTGTGATTATAAAATATTTGATTATTTAATTTAATTTTTAATTTTTCCCTATTACATTTAATAGAGAACTTGGTCACAAGATGAGTACTTGCCCCAAAAAGCAAACTTCCATCAATGGTCACGCAAAAGATGTTTCCAATAGTCGCCTTCATAGGCAAAATCAGCCTACTCGAAGACAGAGTTATTCAAATATTCATACCACTACAGATACTACCCAAGTGCATATGCCCATGGGTTCTACAATTGGTATTCCACCTCCAGTCGAGTCAGAATCTAAGGCACTTCTATTTATTCATTAATAATAATTGTCCTTTTGATATAGGTTAATACCCCAAAAAAGGAATATAAAAATGCTGCTCAAGCCTCATCATCTCAATCGGCCTATATGTATATGCATCAACAACCATACATCCACACACACACACCATTTGTAAGACCAAATTCACATAATAATTATTTCATGAGGAATATCATAACTTATTCTATAATTTAAAATTTCAAGTGTCTAAATTCATGTTCATTACTTGATACAGTTTTTCCAAAACATGGCACACATGTACGCTCCAGTCCACATGTCACCATTACTTGTACCAAGGATGCAAGCTCTATTATATCCTCCCTACTCTGAAGTTCCTACGTAGGATGGAGAGAAAGCTATGAGTTTCTCCAAATTGCTAAGGGAGCAACTCAACGAATTCAAATAACTTACAAATATGATTTGTTCCAAAAAATGTCTTACGTCATTGTGATTAACTAGTAGTTTAATTCAAACATATTATAATTATCTTGACTTAGTTTTCTATATTTTTTGAAAATTATTAAACTTTAACTTCAAATATATGTTGCTACTTTATTTGGAATTATGAAATCTACACCATTTATATGAATTTGATCATTAACCTTATAATTAGATTTCTAATGTCTTTTTTTTAACATAGTAGTTGGGAACTACATGCCTCAATAACTTCTTCAAATCTAAATTTCATATTCATTACTAATTATAAATATCAAAGTTCCAAATGTTACGTTCTATGGTCTTATTTGGGCACTTTTAATTCTTAATTACAACTAATAAAAATGGGCAAGTATTGATAATAATTGGCCCGTTGCTAATACTTAGCAGCTAGCAATACTATTGTTCTCTCACGATTACCTTAATAGCAAAAGCCCATGATAATTTTTTATTACCATTTCGTATTGGGCTTAGGTCCAAATGCTTGGCCCATGGGCAACATTTTAATAATTAGATTTTCTTATATATATATATACACACACACAATTCGACGAAATACTTATGCTAGTTTTGGGGTCAAAACTATTTACCCATTGTAATAATTTAAAATTTTCTAAAAATTCCTAAAATTTTTGTATAAAAATCTAGATCAATTGTATCATCTGTTGCTACTTCAAGCGGTGACTATATATGAAGAAAGTAGAAATGATTTAACAAATAATTAGATATTAGGCAAATATCAAATTTTCTATGAAGAGCCGTTTGGTGTGGTGACAACCTTTTGTGAATTCATCTTACCTCCTGCGAGATGATTGAATAGTTTATGGGGTCGTGCATTTGCATCACCTATTGTTGCTTAGGGAAAAAGCGATTCTCTTCTACAAGATTTAAAAATTTAAAATAGATGATAGCAACATATTATTTTAGACAGGTATATATACATTGGGAATTTTTTTCCTATTAAATCATTGCTCACATTATCGACTCTCACATTAGCGACTCTTTTTAAAAAAGCAAAATTAAAATTTTTTTAACAAAATATCTACATCACTATTGTTTTAAAAAAATAAATTTTTCCGCTTGAGCAACTACTCACAGTAGCGATACTTATTTGTAATCCAACATATGGCGAGATAAAATGCAATTTCTTGCTATGTAGTCGTTACTCATAATAGCGACTAATTATTTTCCTCCCCTTAATTTCTTTTTAAACAGATGTTAAGCTAAAATTTATTTGTCCCCCTTGGTCCCACTCAAAGGAATGGCTTTTTATTTGATTTGATATATTTGTGCCAATAAATATTTAAACATATTTCAAAAAAAATTTTAAGTCAGATAAATACTACGGCAATCAGAAGAAACTACAAAATATAAATTATTCTCAATTTTAAAAAATTATGGTCGTTGCTCAACGTAGCAATTTCTTGTTAGAAATAATTTTTCCACTATCAAATATTTAACCATGTTTCAATATTTTTTTAAATGATAGGATAAATGGTATGGCAATCTCAATTTTAAAATAATTTTGATCGCTACTTAGAGTAGCAAATCCATGGATTTGATTGAAATAATTTTCTGCCAACAATTATTTAATTAGGAGTACAAATGGATATTTGAAAAAACCTGCACTGCTTGTATTTATATCCGTTTATACAAAATTTATCCATCACTAATTGAAGCAAATATTATCTGTATCCAATCAATATATATCTGATTATAAATGAATCTGGATATAGTCAATGCATATCTAACTGATTTAATATCCAATTCGAATATATATTGATTCAATATTATATTATTTATATTTTTTTTAACAAAAATCTCATAATCTATATATGTATATATAAATTATAATTGAAGAATTGGGAAGAAAAAAAGAATAAATTTAAAAAATTATTATAATATATAGAAATAACTTGAAGAATAAAATTAATCAACATAATAATTGTTGGTTGAATTTATAGTTAATATACCCAAGTGCTATTATTATTAATAATAAGTAGTAATAATTAATTATAAAATTAATTATTAACTAGATATTATGATATTTGTTTGATTGTTTTTTTTTTAACAAAATTATATAGTTCTTTCTATTAATTAAAATATGTATTTGTTATAAATTCATAAATTCAAGTATTTGGATATTTGTAAATTCATATATAAATAATTATCATTGAGTACGAATATAAAAGAATAATTCAAATATGGATAAGTTTAATGAAATATTACTACATTTGAATAATTATAATTGAATACAGATATATTTAAATTCGAACGATATTCGATGGATATGAATTTGGATATTATTTTTAAACATTTGTGAAATCCTCATCTGTAATTTGAATATTCAAAAAGTTAAATGGATACGAATATGAAAATAGTGTATTTGAGGATAAATGATATGACAATAAGTTGAAACTGAAGATTGAAGTATATGAATTTTATCTCGTATTTTAAATTATTTTTCAAATTAAGTAACTACTTTGTGTAGCGACTCCTGTTAAAAGTTTTTGTGATATTAGTTGCTTTTTTAAATAGCAACTTTTTCCATAAAAATTTAATAGTATTAATCGCTACTCCGAGTAGCGACATTTTCTATATCCCAACATGTAGAAGGAGTGGTTTTACGTTTAAAATAATTTTTAATACCATTAGTTGCTAGTCAGAGCAACGACTTTTGTGTTTCTATAGCTTTACCACACTTTTTGTTGCAACAATGTTTTATATTTAAAATTTATAAATTGCACGTGTTTATAATATTTTATTATTATGTAAGGGTATTTTTGACAATATCTATTGATGTGTTGTCAAACTTACATTTAGGTTCGTATAAAAAAATTCGGTGTAAATTTTTAATTGATTGACTATCATTAGGTAGGTACGACAGTACCTGACGGTAGAAAGCCTAGTGAAAGTGGGATCCTTCTTATCATGTCGTCTTTAAATACTAAAGGCAGTTGTTATCTAAACAATAAGATTAGGCATAGGGGTGGGCAGTGGGGCTTGAGGGCTTGGATATCCTTTTTCGATACTCAATTTCAAATCCCTATTTGATGGAGTTATCGCCATTAGTACCTGTTAGGATTGGGTATTTCTCAGGTACCTCAATATCCTTCACTATTGTTTAAATATTTTTTTAATAGATAAAAATTAAAATTTTATTACTTTGTTATTCATTTTTGTGGTGAATCAATTTATAGCACTATATTTCACGGTTTACAAGTTCTAAATCCCACATAATATGTAATTTTAAAATTTAAATGTATACATTAATTTTTAATACATGATATATATCATATATTAATAATAATAATAATAATTATTATTATTATTATTATTATTATTATTATTATTTTATCAATATCATTATCATCATCATCATCATTTTCTATTCCTCACAAATTTACAATTTAACTTCACACTTTACAATATCACAATAACATTTCATCACAGGTCACAACTGACAAAAGCATTAAAATCCAAATAAGAATGTGAGTGTTGGACTATTTTTTTATTAGTATAACTAGAATTTTTTATTTTTTTAAATAAAAATGAGGGCACCTAATTGTATATCGGGTATTGAAAGGCCCTACCCCATACCCTACCCTAAAAATGTTGCGTACTCCTTAAATACCCGATAGGGTTGGGTCGAATACCTAAATACCCGAATCTGATTCCCACCCTTAATTAAGGATGTCTGCTAAATTTATTTTAAAAAAATTATAAATTTTTTTATTTTATAAGATATTTTTAAATCTTAAAGATGTTAGATGTTTTTTAAAAATAAATTTTTAAAATTTTTGAATAAAAGAAGATTTTGGAACTTATGTGATATTAACATAATGATTTTATAATCAATATGATTAAAATTAAGAGAGTTTATTAAAATTTTAAAAATAAGTTAGAAACTCCTTATTTTTTTAAAAAGAGCTTATAAGTTTGTAACATCTTATTTTATGAGCTTAAAAGCTCTTATTTAAAAAAAAAAAAATTATCTAACATTTTTTGATATTTTATAAGTTTTCAAACATCATATAAGATATTTTGAGGAGCTTATAACATCACCCAAACACCCTTGGTCTCACGTATTATTTGTGAAGTTAAGAGTTTAAATCTGTTAGATTCGAACTCTAATGTGCTTCTGTATAATTAAAAAAAAAATCTTAAAAAACATAAAATTGTTTTTCAAAAATAACAACCTAATAATACTTTGAATTAGGAATACAAATGAATCGAGCCAGCTAGTGAGCTTGATGAGCTGGCTCAAAAAGTGCTCAAGCTCAAGTTCGAAGAATTTGAGTTTGAGCCGAGCTCATGTAAATTTCAAGCCCAGATCAAGCGAAATAGTTCTTGTTCACAAGCTTGCGAGCCGACTCGCGAGCCTATATTTTTTATTTAAAAGAAATATTTATATATAAAAAAATATAATAAATATACTAATTTTAAATTTTTTTATAAAATAATTTAACTTTTTGAACTTGAGCCTATAACTTGATTATGAGTTTGAGTTTACTGAATCAAGCTGAGCCGAACTCGAACAAGTGTTCGAGCCTTAATTTTCTAAGTTCTTCGAATTCAAACTTGAAAAAATGAATAAAGCTCAACTCGATTCGTTTGCATCCCTACTTTAAACCCTCTTAATAGAGAAAATAAACAAATTTCTAACTATAAATACACAAGATGAACTTTTAGAAAGTGTGACTACATGAATTGTTTGAATGAATATAAATTTCAAAAATGGTGGCAATTAGTGGACGTATCTCATGGCTGCCGATTGGATGCTGATAATTGGATATCCTTCAATATATTCTGAACAGTAACATTTGGCCACTTAATTAATTCGCTACATTCACGATCAGTCTCAGATTGAAAAGAAATAAATTAAAATTTAAAATAAATTCTTTAATTATTTTGTTCAAAATGTTATATACATTCTCAGACAACTGAAGGGCTGGGCCGGGATTATGCTTGCGTAGCTTACTAGGACGTAGATCCTTGTCTTTCTAACATTACTGATACTTCTTCAATTCAAATCCTAAAGCATGTTTGGTTATGTTTTCATTTTCAATATTTATTTTTTGATATTTCTAAATTTAAAAAATTAATTAAATTTAAAAATGAATTTATATGTGAATAGTATGTTGGAAAAATAATGATTACACAGGGTTTAGTACTAGGTTATATAGGTAGAGAAAATTAACAATATTAAAGAAGAGAGAGAAAATGTGTTTTAAAATGAAAATGAGTTAGAATATAGATAAAAATGATAATAAATTGTTGATAATTCATTTTTAAATAACAAAAATAAATGAAAATGAATTTGAAAACATAAACTGACATGCTGAGTGTCTAACTAATTTGTACACCAGTTTAAGTAATTTATTTTTTATTTTAATTTCTTATTCATCCAAAATTAATTTAATCAACTAAACACATTAATAAATCTATTTATGAAATAAATTACATCGAGACGAAATATTGCCATTATTATTCAACGATAGCTAGATACTTAAATAAAGTTAATTTCGTAAAAATCAATTTTCCGAGACCCATTTTTGGACAAGACTCCCACTCGCACGTTGGAGACCACTGACCACGATTTCTTGAAAACGTTAGAAAGAAAATTCAGTAATTGCAACCTGTTGAAAGGTCAAGCTCTCCCACGTGAAACTCTAGCGACTTGCGATGTTCTATAAATGGACTTATAATAATAGTGCATAAATCGTCAAGGAAATTTACACTATGTTTGGTTCATGGATTTTGGTGAGAAAAAGAAAAAAAATGCTAAGAAAAATGCTTTTAATTGTTTGGTAGGTAAGAAAAATATTTAAAAAAAATTTAGTGAAAAATATAATGTATCTAAGGAAAATAAATTTTCACGCAAGATGGTGAGAAAAATGAGGGAAAAGCTAACTTATTTGAATTATCTGTTATTCTGCAGTACGTTCTTTACTCCTCTTTTCCCATCTATTTCTACGTTATTTTCCTTAACAACCAAACAAATTTGAAATTTTATATTTCTTTATTCTCTTTTTCTTTTCTGTAAAACTTTCCTTCCTTTCCTTATTACAACTCTTAAACCAAACATAATGTTAATGTTGGTTGTTGGATGTACCCATCGATCACAAGCCAAAATACTATTATTAGGAAGAAACAATTGTTAACAATATCGAATAGAGCAGTTTTCTAAAATAATAAAGTAATGCTAGCAAAATGCCGTTGTGGCGCCATAGTGGCCCTCACCATATCTTAACAATTTAACATATGCAGTTGTATAACGAAAGTTCAACAAAATTTTTAAGTACTCAAAAATTGTATATGCATAGCATGTCTGATATGTTAAATGTCATCTTATAACTGTATGGGCATTAGCATGGACATGGGCAAAGGTTAATTGGCTAAGAGGTTGATTTTATTCAACATTGTTTGTTTATCGTTGAATTAATTTGATTGATGACTTAAAAACACATAGATTATGTGATGTCAGAATTCACTACAAATAGTGGTGTTATTTAAGTTTGCATTGTGAGAGAAGGGTCAAATATTCAACACGAGCAAATCATCAGTATAATTAAGAAATTTTGTGATTAAAAATTCTCTATTGATGGCGCGGTAATTAATTGAGTTATTAGGACAGTCGGCAAAAAGTTTCAATTATCAACTTAGTACTTAATTAATACTATGCACGAGAGGTGCTTTACTCAGAGTTCTTTTGCTAACTCGTACGGAATTACAAGTAACAATATCACGGGCTCATCTATTTACAATCTTAATAAGCATTTACTCGAATGATACTAAAATTTTATTTTTTTCCTTAAAAAAAGAAGCTAACATTACCCACAATAGTATAAATAATTTCGTTTATCTAATCATCTTAGCTTAAAGATCTAAAAGAGTTGGGCTAAAACCATGGCCCTGGCCCTGTCATTCTTATAAGTAGTAGAAAACTTTCATTAGACATTTAGAGATTACAACATAAAAAGTTTTAGATCGATTCTTTAAACCTATCAAAAATTGAATCCAATATTATGAAATTTCAACTCCACTAAATTTTTCTAAATTTATTATTTTTTAGCACCTTTGGAGCCTCTCATTTATTTTCTTATGAAAATTAAATACAGCTTTTTAAACGTTCTGTAATAAGCAATTTTTAATGTAGAAGTCAATGGAGGGTTTTTTTTGGGGGTATCAAAGCAATAGAAATTAGGGCATATTTGGAGTTCATTGTCGCATTTTCACTTGTAGATATATTTGCTTTTCAAATTTTTATGAGATTGCATGTTATCAGTAAATATTTTTACATTGCTTTTCAAAGCATTTATACTTGAAAGTATTTTCAATATTGATTTTCAGGAAATAAGAGTTCATTTTTATAAAACCCTCCTTATTCAATAATTATAAATAATAATTGTGCGTATGTCGGCTAGATAAGCATGCTTTCTTGAAATGAAATATCAAATCAACATTAGCAACTCAATTTATCAAATTTGACAATTATTGATTTCAATTTCGTGTAAATTTAAGAAAATTTCTCAAAAATATTTTTCCAGGAACATACTCTATCACAGGCATAGCTCCAAACATTATCTATGCATTTAATTTGGAACGCGTCAATTTTGCAGTACCAAACTGCAAATTCCTATTTCTCTATTTGACACTTCTAAAAAATTGACCATAAGGAAAATTCAATAGATTGATTGATAATATAGTCAAACTTAAAATTAATAAACTAAGTAATAGGACCGGAGTACTTAAAGAGCAAGCTAAGCCACAAATACGGGAGGGGGAACCCTAATGGGCCCAAGCCCATTAAGACTAAAAATTATAATATCGAGTCCCAATGAGACTGGGGCACAAAAATCATTTGCAAAAATCACAAACTTGGAGAAACTCATAGGAGAAAAGATCTCTCTGCATGCATTCAAAGGAAAATGAACTGATAAAATTGATGCCTTCTGAAAGAGACTTTGCTCCATTTCTAAACAGTGTCACAATAATATTCTACAATCAAGACAACTGATTGAATCTCGTGAAACTATTTCATAAAAGTTCATTGATATATATCTTCTTTTTATAAAGCAAATCAACTTCAATTCTTAAATAATCCACGTCCTTTACACTTTTATTGAAAGATTAATAATGATATTTGAAAATAATCACATGATATAATTGATAATGATAATCAGAATTGTATTTTTAGTATAAATGAGCTCGAGTTTGAATATATTCAATTGCAAATAAATTGAGGTTGAAGTTGATATTCTTAAATGATATCAAATTCCTAACTTGACACTTTTATATGAGATCACGTTAGAGTCTCAAATTATAAGCTCTACTAGCTTGAACTCAAATCTTATAAAGGTGCCTAGCATGAGCCTTAAAACTTCTAAAAGCTCAACTCCACTTGAATCTTTGGTCATTATCCAACTAAATTCTTGTCATGATGTTGCATTTGCATGGTACTTCAACTATTTACTAATGATTCATGAAATGTATCTACTTTTGCTAGTTCAATTATCTAATTGTTTTAATGTTATATATAGTCTTTAGAAAACATTTTTATTGTTTTCAAGGATTATAAATCCATTACTTTCTAAAACTATGTGAAATCAAAAAGCAATTGTAGCTTTTTATGTGTATGCACCTTTGTTAGTTTATTAGAGTTGGAGGTCAAGTATTTAATTTTTAGAAAATATTTGATGCTAATCTCATGTATGCAAACAATTAAAAGTATATAATATTTGTGAATCATGCATTTGAATATTAAATCTCATGTACATGAGAATGATGGGAGATAAAGTATTTTTTGGTGGAAAGTGTGTTTTAGAATGAATTTGGCGAATATGTGGGAGGTCAAGTGAGACTAGGGTTGTCTCCTTGAGTTGTTATATCAAATGTGGGTCAAAATTCTACAACCAAAAGGACGAACATTAAGTTTGCTGAGGTGGCTTTTGGTTAAAATTCTCCAATGCTTAAGTTAGGTGAAGCAAAAGAGGGAAAAGCAAGAGAGTAGGCAAAAATGGGTAAATTTGAGCATATTTGTCACATTTGTGAGAGGGAATATTCATACTGGAGAGCCAATCTTGAAAGTGGTGGCTCAAATCAAAATATATAACCATTAACTCCCTATAGAGAGGTACAATTTTGCTAGCTTTGAAAGGTACATGAGGGTTTTTATAATATGTTAGCCAACATGCTTTTGGTGCCCAATGGTACTGAGGCAAATCCAAAACATTTAATGTGGAGGGATTGGCTAATGACATATTTAAGAATGGACAGAATAGGCAAATGACATCAATAAATACACAGGTTGATGACTAATTGAAAGCTTGACACTTTATTTATTACATCCATTCACGTCAAAGATATGCTTCTAACCACGTGGCATTGATATTAATACTTTGGTATCTTGGAGGTCTTTTTTTTCTGTGGATGAGACCAATTTTCCGCATTCTCTTAGTAGGATTAATATATTGACTTGTAAGTGGTCAATTGAAATCTATCAAGTTGCTAGGATGATTTCCTTCAACATAGGTCAAGCCGAGGATGGTTAATGAGATTGGTCAAGCAAGACAGTGCCACCTCTTCTTAAAAAATAGGGTTAAGGTTGATAAGGCCAAGTTGTATTGAGTGAATACTCAAACTCTCTCTTATCATGAGTTTCTTCAGTTGAAATGATGAGCTACTTGAAGAAACGATTAGAGAGTTGTGCTGAGAAGAGTTTATTTGTTGAAATATATTTTTCAACCCGATGAGATACGTCGATTATACTTCCAACTAAGTAGGAGAGTTCAAAATTTGAATGATGTCATGTGCGTAGAATTTAAAATACCTTAAAAAGGTGAATTGCTAGAAGTAACTGGCAATAATGTAATGATGAGTTAGTAGCCAGTAACTTTCACCGATTACCTTTTTTTTTTCACCATTATAAAAGGAACATCATTTCTTATCCCTTCACTTTTTATGATCTTTCACCATCACCAACCTAATAAGAAACTCTTGTTTTTAACCATGGTAGGTAGAAATTCCTAGTTTTAGGTGATCTTCAAGTTCATATCGATGGACCTTTTAGCTATTATTTTCAAGGAAATCATCTTAGTCCTCATTCTCATACGTGATTTTTTTCTTTTTCCGAAGTTTCTCTTTCTTAATTTCTTTCTGTTCTTCTTTTTCTTTTGGAACTTTTGCATGTTTATTCTTTCCTTTAGAAAATGAGTGAATTGGTGGTAGAGAAATATGGCATGTTAAGGTCCTTAGTTGGAGTGGAAGTAACTTAAGAAAAACTACTAAATTAGAGCCAATGAGGGGTCAAAAGGGCAAGCAAAAAGAAGTGGAAGAGAGTTCTTTGGATAGCAATTAGTCTACATAATATCTCATCTTGGATAAGGAGCAAAAGGGAGTTGAAGCTCAAAGTAAAGGAGCTAGATTTTTACGGGAGACACAGAAGGTTTGTCCTTCTACTACGGCCAATAGACATGGGTAATAGAGGTATATGTTCAATAGCTTTTCCCATTTTAGTGACATCAGGTCAAACTTTTTGCTTAGTGAACTAGAACTTTTTCAGTCAACTTACCATATCCAGCTAGAGTTTAAGCTCATATTTCCTAAGCTAATTAAAACCAAGGATCAACCTCTACCTGGTTGTATAACTGTCAATCAGCCCATTCACTAGTGTCAACTTTGATTTCCTATTGTTGTTCCTATAACTATTCTTTTAAAAGGGATTGGGATATATCTCACCATGCTGCTTCCAAAATTATTCTTAGTATTGTACACTTTCATTATTCTAATGAAAATTCTCAACCAACTACCCACTTTCATTAGCTGTTGTAATTTCATTCATTGCCTATTGTTAAGGAAATCTTGGAGCTCTACCAACTCCAGTTTTCATTACTTGACCTCTCATTCTTGATGGAATATTATTGCCCTTTCCTCATCCTATAAAAGGACAGTCTTACCACAAGGATTGAAAGAAGAGATTTTTCTTTATTTAAGCTTATAAAGTTTGATCGTTCACTATCTAAAGGACTTGGAGAGTGGAAAGGTCAATTTACCTGTCTATGATCCCCTCATGTGGGACAACACCTTTATTCAAGACCTTCTAAATGATGAAGTGTTAGAGACAACTGAGCTAATTAAAAAGAAGGTTTTGGTCAAACTATCATCCCTCATCATAGGGACTTGTGCCTTGGTAGATGCCTTACCTTCCTTTTATTAGCTTGCTTTACATTGAAGTTTTTGATTAAGCTTGTGTTGATTTTTCGTAGATTGATCATCATTACCAAGCTTCAAAAAGAAACAATAGCAAAAGTAAATTAAGTTGAGACCCAACATAAAGTTGGGGCTTCTAGTGTCACAACTACAACAGCCTCTCTAACCCTAACCTGACCTTTTATGGTTGTTAACTAAGTACTACTTTGCCACTAAAGAAAAAAGTGCTTGAGGTCAAGGCATCAAAGAGAGTACCTTCTCAAAAAAAGTCAACACTTGACAAAGAGAATTCTTTAATGCTTAAAAATGTTCATATTTTGGACTGAGTCATTGAGATGTTGGATGAAGACAGGTTTGAGATGCTAAACTTTAGTGACTTGAGATTCTGCCATCTTGGGGTGTCCAATTCTACATCAACGATAAAGGTAGGCACAATAGCTAACATTATGCTAACTATTTTTCATGTTGATCCATTTTTTAACAACCTGCAAGAGATGATGGATGTTCATTTGAATAAAGCCTTCAAAGCTTTTGCCTTATATTCTAACACGGTATGATACAATTGACCTATTTCCTTTATTCTTTTTTCATTTGATTGATTTTTCTAATAGCATATCATTTTGATTAGGTAGTGTAATAGGAGTATGACTTGTTCTACTACTTGGAGCTTTCTCTTGTCGATCAAAACAAGTGGTAATAAGTGTAAAGTTTAGAAGAAAAAGGTGTTTAACACCTTGAAGACAGTGATAGAGTTGATGAAAACTTATCTTAATGAGCTAAATAAGATGTTTGATGTGAGGAAAGATGCCAAGCAACAATTACTGAAAGTGGTGAGGATGAAGAGTTACCTCGAAGACCAAGTCTCCAAGTTGTGAATTAAGGTAGACTATGCTAGTAGCCTAGAGTATGTTGCTGGCCAAAACAAAGCCACGATTAAGATTGATGCTCAGCTTAGGCCTATTTTTCCACATATCTGATGGGAAACCATTGAGTAATTTATAGTCTACTTGGTGAACCGATGTCATTTTTGGAAGAGATGACACCAAGGACATGTTTAATAAAGCCTTCACTTAGTTGAGCACATTAGGCTATGAGTTTGATAATTCTCAATTTAATATCTTTAAAGATGAATAACTCTAGAAGTACCTAACAAGGTCAAGGGTGAGGTTGAGAAACCTCTACAACTAAAATTTATCATAAAGGTAAAAGAGTTTGAGTTCCCTATTGATTTGGTGCACAAGATTTCCTAAAAGGAGGTTGACGTGGTCATGCTTGCTACTCTCCCACTTGCCCTAAAGCATTAGGCTTGTCTTACCTTGCTGGGGTTGTCTATCCCTTGAAAAAGCTAGATATATAGATTGCACTGCATGAGGATTTATTATCAGGAACTTGCTTATTGTAATGGAGCTTGAAGAATTTGATTAGGCTATGGAGGAGGCCTTTGTTGTGGTGTTTAATGGTCAAACTCTTCTTAGGTTATCTTTGATTCCTATCTTTAGCTTTGATGTAGTAGATTAGGGTTCATTCCTTAAAAGTTTTCTTTTCTTTCCAGTGAAATTTTTGTTCAAATTTTTTATTTTCAGTAACTCTCCCATTTGACTATATGTACTACTTTGTTTCCCCCACCTTTTTTGGAAGTTGTGTTATCAATTCTTGAAGCAAATAACTAACCGAAAAGTAGTCAACCACATGAGACTTCATCAACTAATAATGTTAACATTTGATATGAAGTTGAGTTATAAAATTAAATGATGCATTGCAATTATGATTTGCTGAAAAAGAGTAAATGGTCTAAAGGTGACTTAAAGCTCAATGCAATGTGATTTTGTGAAAAAAGAGTAAATGACCTAAAGGCAATTGAATATAAGGACTTTATTTATGAACAAAAAAGACTAATTCTCTTTATGCATACAATTTGCACAGGTGAATTGCATTCCAAGGTTAAGGTAATTCATTGCCTTTCATGTTCAGAATCTTATAAAAGCTGTTCTTTACGACTTTGACCATTGTGAAAGGTATTCCCTAGTTGGGATTAATTTTATTGACATACTTAGAGATTTATACCATTTTGAGGATAAAGTTGCCAATCTTAAAATTTCTAAAGTGGAATGTTTTGTAGCTTGTTACCGTAGAAGCTCTATAGTGTTGCATTTTGATGTAGGTTTTTTGTCTACATCATTGAGAGTCTTGAGGTAAAAAATGTGCTTTTCCTATTCTTTTTTGGGTCATAGTGGATGACTTGAGCTGTTTCATGCATTATTTTTGTAAGAACAACTGCTTTTGAATCATAAACTGAATTGTAAGGGTTTTGAGCTATACCAAATCTTAGAATTATCTTGTAAGCCCATTGTTGACCTTTTGGTCCAATAATATATTTTAATGATAACAAACTAACCTTTGATACTAATAATTTTGTTAAAGGATGATTGATAGATAAAAAGATCAAAGCAATGACTTATATTTGATCCAATTCTCAAAAACCTGTCTGAAGAAAGGAATGAATTCTTGTTGATGGGAAGCAAATTGGTGCCTATTAGTAGCACAAGATAAAAAATTGAATTTCTTGTCTAAATTACCTCAAATTCTCAAGCTTCAAATTTCAAGTTTGAATTTGAGGTCTGAAATTGCTATAGAGAAATTAGTCTATGAAGACAACTCACATGTACAAAAATAGAAAATAGAGGAAGTCAAACTTGGGAAGCAAAGATTATCTTACCTGAAAGGGGAAAGCTTGAAGAGAGTCCGTACTTGTGAGTAACTACTTGTTTTATAAATGTTCCAAGATGACCTTTAAATGAAGATATGAGATGTTGTAGAAATTTCTAAGCTTATGTATTCAATCTATTTAAGTTCTCTCAAGCTTCACTCAAAATCTCTAAAGTCTACAAGCTAAACACTTATTTTCATATCTTTTAGATTGAGAGTTATGTTTAAACTGTTACATTAAGGTTTATGTAAGCTTAATCTCTTTCTCATTATGATTTTTTTGTAAAGTTAAGACTTATCCTGAAAGTTGTGGTGCTAAAGGAATTAAATTACTTGTAATGCATTACTTTAGTTAAGACTAATCTACAAGGTTTGGGTGCCTAAGGGAATTTATTTCCTTAGGATGCACTATCTGAAGGTTCAGCCTTGGCCATACAAAAGTTGAGTTTTTAGCTGAGCTTGTAAAAGTCAATGTTAGGTTTTTTGGTACCATAGAGAACTAAGTTTTTTTTTTATCTAAGCATGTAAAAGCTAAGATTTAATCTTTCTATAGCTTAAAAGATTGTGTTAAAATTGAGCTTGCAAAGTTTAGGTAAGAATTACTGTCGCTTAAAAATTTAGGTTAGGATTGCTTTCACAAAATTTGTGTAATAGGCTAGATTTGGTCATGTAAAAAATGATTATCTTTCTTAAAATTCTAAGTAGTAAAGCTTAGGTAGAGCAACAAGATCTTTTGATCTGAAGCCCTATAAAATCTAAGCATTCTTTACTTTATGCATTGTTTAATCATTGATTATTGCAATGTATGCTATTTTTAACTCTGTACTAATCAATTATCTGTGTCGCAAGCATTGAACTGACAAAATTATGAAGGAATCAATTCCAAAAGTATTCCATTGTGCAAAAAAAAAGTTGAAATGGCATAACTCACCCCTCTTTTTATGCACATGCTTTGTACCATAATTTGTATCGGAATAGGTTCACTTTATGTTTTAGCTTAACAATTAAAGTGTAAGATCTAGCATGGCCATCCTAGAACCTCATGTGGAAGGTTTATCTTGCAATAGGCCACCTCTATTTAATGTAAAAGATTATCTAAACTAAAAGAGGAGAATGTAGCAATATATTATTGCTCAAGATTTTGATATGTGGACAATCATTACCAAAGGACTTTTCATTCCAGCCACAAAAGACAAAATGACATACATAACAAAACTTGGCCACAATATAATGTTGAAGATAAAAAGAGATTTCGCTTAACGCCAAAGCTTAAAATATCAATTCTTGTTCACTCATGAAGGAAAATAACAATAGAGGAAGCTCATGTGAAAAATGCAAAAGAAATGTGGAATTTACTACTGGTTACACATGAATGAACAAATCAGGTTTGGGTTGAAAGAGTCACTGTCTTGGTGTATCAATATGAGATGTCTATTATGAAGTTTGAAGAGAACATCATGCAAATATATTTAAGGTTTATGGAAATCATCAGTTGTTAATGCACTTGGTAAAGTATTTTCTGTATAAGAGATAGAAAATTTTGAGGTCTTTACCTAGAGAAATAGACTCCCAAAGTTATAGCAATCCAAGAAGCTAAAGATTTCACTACGCTGAGTATGGCTAAACTCATCACTAACATCATATGAAATGAAAATCATAGCTAAAGAATAGCTTGTTGAAAGTAAAAGAGAAAAGAATGTCACATTTAAAACCTCATGTGAAGATCAATCTAAGGAAGATAAGTCTAACATTAATGGTGTGAGGAAAAAATTGGAGATTAAAATTCCTTAACAAAAGAAAGAAAGATTTCCAAAAATAATAAATGATACACGCTCAAAAAAAGGGAAAGAATATTTGGAATCCTTAAATCTTGTTATTTTATATGGATCAATAAGTTTGGACATGTTCGTCCAAAAGGCCCTGAGTTAAAGAAAGCTTGCATGAAGAAGAAGCAACATAAAGCTATGGTAGCCACTTAAGATAATAATGAAGAGGAATTAAATGAGGAAGGATTAGATGATGAGTTTGAAAACTCATGCTTCATGGCACAAATTGAGGTGCTTTAGGACTCTACCTCTAAATATGATCATACCATGATGATGATTTTGAAGATGAATGTTATGTTGCTATCGAGGAATGCAAAAAGGATTTAGAATGTCTTGTAGCAAAAAATGATCTTTTATAGAAAAATGTTCAAAATCTTTCTACCGAAAATAAAGTTTTTGATAGAAGAATAGCTGAACTAATGCTTTTTCTTGATGCTTCAAAAATTTAAAGTGGAAGTTATTCAAACTAAAAATCTTTTGTTCAAGGATCATCAGGAATTTCATATTTTCTTGAGCTTTTATTAATGCTAAGATAGATATTCTTCTAAACGAAAAATCTCCTTTCAAAGTAAAAATGATTAAGTGCAATTGTAATGTTCTTGAAGAAGAAATCTCTGTCTGAAAAATTAAGTTTGTGAATTAAAAAAGAATCTTGAAAAGTTTACTATGGAAAGAGATAATTTGAATAAATTACTTTCTATGCAAAATGCTTCATTAAGCAAAGTTGGAGTTGTTTATGGTAGAAGTTTTAAGAAATTAGAAAAAGGCCTATTATATGCTTTTACTATGGAAACATCGGTCACGCGACTAAGTCATGCTCTATTAAGAAGAAAAAAAACTAAAGCAAACAATGAATGGATTTTAAAATCTAAGTTTACTAATCCTCGAGGACCTAAAGAGCATTTAGGTGCCTAAACTAGAAAAACAACTCTATGATTGCAAGATTTTCGATTATGCTCTAAAATAAAAAATAAATAGTTCTTGAACAGCGAAGCCTTTGGATGTAGGACTGGTGATCTAACAAAATTTTTGGAGAATAATAAAGCAAATTTGGGACATGTCACTTTTCCTAATAATATCAAAGCAAAAATTGTTGGAATTGGCAAAGTTCGAAAGACTATTCCATCGCTATCAACAATTTATGGCTAGTTGAAAGATTGAAGCACAATCTATTTACAACAAGCTAACTACTAGGCATTCGCTATTGTTTAGATTAGAAACCTCACAAGTGAACCATACTAAAGGACAAAAAACTAATCGTTATTGCACTAAGAGAAAGAAAGGTGTTCTGCACTTTCTATGATGATCTCTTGAATTAAAATGTCAAATGCCTAGTGGCGGCTGGAGATTCAACCTAGATATGCTACAAAAGACTTGGACATGTCAATATGGAACTCATCATTAAACTTGGAAGTATCTTGTCAAAAACGTTCTTGAGCTAAAGTTTATGAAAAATAAACTGTGTGATACATGCCAGCACAGAAAGTAGATAAATTCTTCATTCGGAACTAAAAATATTATAACTATATTGAGACCAGTGGAGCTATTATATCCTGACCTTTTTGGTCTATTGAAGACAAGCACACTCGAAGGTAAAAAGTAAGCTTTTGTTATCAATAATGACTATTCTAGATGTACATGGTTGTTATTTCTAGCAAATAAGAATAATGCATTGAATGCCTTTATGCCACTCACTAAGAAGTTGTGTAATATAAAATGATATTTCATTATGACACTAAATTTGATGAGTGTAAGTTTGCATTTTTTTGTGATCAAATAGGATACATTTATAATTTGTTTGCACATTTGAGTATTGATTGAAATGGCAAGAACAATGATTAATAAGTGTCACATGCTTAAATCATTTTAGGGAAAAGCTATAGATATTGTGTTCTATAAAACCCCTTTTAAATTATGGAGAGGAAAAGTTCCAAATATTTATTACTTCAAAGTGTTTGGTTGCAAATATTTTAACTTGAATGATTATGATCATAGTGCTAAATTTGATTCTAAAATAGATAAAGGAATATTGTTGGGTATTCCATGCATAGTAAGGCATATAGGGTTTATAACAAAAGGAAGAAAGTGGTTCAAGAATCTGTGTATGTTTCTTTTGCTGAAACTAACCATCTTGAAGTCAATGAACAGTTGAGCAAAGATGATATAGATATTTTCCTCCCTATTGAAATCAGTGAGGAAAGAATGGAAGTTCAAAATAATGTCAAGATCAAGGAAGAAAAAAGTTCTCTTTTCAAATAAGCTAAAGGAGATACTTCCAAGGAAATGGTTGATATAAGAACTACAACATTAAGAAAATTCCAACAAGTATTAAGCCATCCTACATCACAAGTCATTGGTAGCTTAAAAGATGAAGCTAGGACAAGATCATCCTTAAGACAAGAATAAGATGGAATGGAAAATTGTGCATTTCTATCAATGATCGTGCAAGTGTAGAAGAAGCCCTTAATGATGAATTGTCGATAGATGCTATGAAAGAGGAGTTAGCATAATTTGAAAAGAATCAGGTTTAGAATCTTGTTGAAAAACCAGATGACCAGCGAGTTATTGGAACAAAACAGGTTTTAGAAACAAACTTAATAAGGATCAGAAAGTTTCTAGAAACAAGGCTAGATTAGGAATCAAGGGCTATAGCCAAAAAGAAAGAATTGATTATGACTAGACATTTGCACCAGTTGTGAGATTGAAATCTATCCATATGTTGCTTTCGTATCTCACAAGTGGTTCACTTTATATCAGATGGACATTACAAGCACCTTTCTGCATGGATTGATTAATAAGGAAGTCTATCACTACAAAAAACTATGCTTTTTGCTACGATTAAAAATGTATAGCAAATAAGAATTAAGTGTAGCAAAAAGTTACTTACTAAGCTTTTCTAAATGTAGGCATTGCAAGTGAGGTAAAAACTTGGCTACACTTTTTAAAGTGTGGTAATTATCTTTTGCTATGAAATTACCTTTAATTATTGCAAATTTAATGTGTAGTAAAAAGTTAGCAAATACACTACTATGTTTTACCACAATTGAAAAATTGTAGTATATAGTAGTTAATTGCCACACTTTTCTAAACATAGTAAATGTTGAAATTATTTCCCACAACAATCAAGTGTAGTAAATATAACTTATTGCTACAATATTTAGGTGTAGTAAAAACAAATTGATCATTTATTAATATTTTTCATATTAGTTTATTACTACAATTTTTAGGTGTAGTAAAAAAATTTTAATCATATTAATATATAAATACATTTCATTTTATAGCTTATTATTTACTATAATTTGTAGCATTGCAATAAATATTTTTAATTTTATCTTTCATAAAATTATATTATTAATTATTTTATATTAACCTTATTTTATTTCTTTTCATTTCATTTTAATCGCTTTTTTGACATAAAGAGAAATTTTTTTTTACTCTTTTTTAAATAAAGGTTCAAACTATATTAAAAATGAAGGAAAAATTGCAAGCTCATAGAATTTGTGCCAAATTAAATGAGAAAGTATCTAAGAATAGGTTTGGAGTGTATCAGAAATCAAAAGGGTATTACATGTCAAGAGTATTTGAGCAAAAACCTTAAATAAGGAAATGATTGCTTCCCTTACAATATTTTTAATTGATACGAATCTTCTCTAAAGAAAATGAAAAATACATGAAATTAAATATCAAAAACTAATTTAAAGATGGAAAGACTTCTCACAATTTCAAAATTGCAACACTTTTACTTCCAGTGTTCAGCGAAGTCTCCTATCTTAATTAGGTGACAATTTTAAATCCCCAATTAAGCAAAAAAGAGAATTAAATTTGAAGAACAATAAACAGTCATTAGGTGCCAAGCAAAGAGCATGTATCAAGACCCAATTTCAGCAAAAATTTCAGCAAACTATTCAACTTGCCATTGTTCTTTTTCTTGAAACAAATCCAATTTTCAGCAAAATGAATTAGGCAACGAGTTTGAATCTTCATTCCAATGCAACTTTCACCATAAAAGTAGCTTCTCAAATGACCTAGGTTCGAATTGGCATTCCAAGAATTAAGGCAAGCAACACTTTCCCACCATTCCATCATAAATTTCAGCAATTACTGATAGCAAAAGACATTCCCAGTAGCTCAAGCATTTAAAACAAAAATCCTACATATTTTGATTTCATTTAGGTAGAATTCACAACAGTAAAATTTCATCACACAGTAGTAAAATTCTAGCATCACACCACCCTAGACTCTAGAGAATCACAGTAGGAATGAATCAATTGCAACATCACTTTGCTGCTCAACCCAAAAGAAAACAAACATTACCTTTCATCCTAAAATCTTGTTGTAATAGGAATTGAGCCATAATATGGATCTAGGACAATAAAGAGCATTGATCAAATCATAAAATAGATTAGATTAGTAGTAACAAATTCGACCAACTTAAAAGAAGAAAAACTACTCATATTCGAGGAGCAAAAAAGCAATAGGCTAGAAAGCAAAATCCCTTAAGGTTCAAACACAAGAAAATAGAAAAATAGCTCAACTAAAGCTTTGGATACCATTCTAGTAGGAATATCACAAATCATTCCAAAAGCTTAACCAATTAGACCAGGAAATTGCCTTGAATACAACAAAGTTAATTCCTAGACAATAACATATTTCCAATTCAATTTAGACCATCAAAATTAGTTATGCACCAATCAGAACCAATTTACAACAAGCAAAATCCATGTTTCAGAAAGTACTTATTCCCTTATAACTTTTCAAAATGCAAAATAAAAAACGAAGCACAAGTGACAAAAAGTTTACCTCTTTCCAAATTGTATGCAATTATCACAAAGACGGTTGGGGTTCAATTTTCCATTAGAGCAAAATTTTGAGCCATGCAATTGACCGTACACATCAGAAAAAATAGAGAATCAGAGGGTTTAATGCATCAAAAAAAAAAAGAAATGAGCTTTCTGCAAAAGGCATATTAATAGTTGAACATGCAATACTCAAATAAAAAAAAAATTTAAATGGGAATGAAAAATGTATTCATCTAACGTTCCACCACATGTATCCATAACCGAAGGCTTCCAAAGGAAACAACCAGCAATAATTGAGATGTTAAGTTACTAGTGATAGAGAGATCCTAGAGATCACATAAACAACTACAAACACCATATGCTCTGAAAAATACAAGATACTCACTTTGACTAGAGTTCCCATTTAGACCAATAATCTACCTAGATTAGTTTAGTGAGCGAACCTCTAATGGACAAACCTATAAAAAACCAAAAACCAGATCCATACTATAAAGTTTTTTCGATAATTCGTAGTATTCGCTACAAGTGCTTCCAGCTTGAGTTGGTAACACTTTGAAAAGGAGATTTTATGGAAAACACACCAATTGAATATAGATTCTCCAAGAAAAAAGAAAATTACTTGGGAACCCCACATTTTAGAACATTAAAATTCAATAAAATCTTGTAGACTCTAAAGAAAATCAAGCTACTCTATTCCTCTACCTCATAATCCAATTAGAAACATAAAAAAGACCAAAGGCAAAAGAAAAATGCATTTTTACTCAAAACTATAAACAAATGTCAAATCTAAATATTATCAAGTATTTAACTATTTAACATAGTTAATTTGTCCAAAATAAGAATAAACTAAAAAATGTTGGCTAGATAGCATCAACTTAAAACCAACGCCAAACATTAAATGCAAACTTCTTGATCTAATTCACTTTTCCATCACTTGTATATATAAGAAAAGAACAACTTAGATTATGCTACTTAAATTAAACTTTCTATAAGAATAAATATAAAATGTTTGCTAAAATTATAATCTATATATTATACTATACTGACATCGATGTACTCCAATGCTACATTTTTTCCAACAACTTGTTGAATAGTAGTAATATCTTTATGAGGTTGTTGTAAAAGGTAATCTGGTTTGATTACCTTTTTGATGAAAACCTTGACAAATTCATATCCTAAAACAACCCCACCAACTTTCTCTTTTGGATCCATACTTAGTAACACTCCCTCCACCACTTTTATTTTTGGTATCTCAGAGCAAAACAAGATCACACCACGTCCAACCTATAGCAATAGTTACTTTAAAGTTATTAACTATAAATTACATATAACTTCAATGCATACATAAAGCTGTCATGCTTGATAAAAAATATATTTTTACGTAAATAGAGCTAAAAGAATCGATAAACTTTTACTTCTCCACAGTTATATGGGTCATCATCCCTTGTATTTTCAATTAGAACCTACATTAGCAAAGAGAAAGTGTCATTGTCCTGAGAAAATGAAAAAGAGTAAATGAATAGGTAATAGACAAGGATTTGTGTTCAAAAATCAAAATTCTATCAAAATATAACATTTATGTTGTTGGAAACATAACTAGAAGGATACTAAGAGTATATACATATATTTATTCTTTTAAGTACAATAATGCTCTCGACTGTTGGACTAAAAAAAAGAAACAACTAAGAAATATGTTAACATATACAAATAAAGGCAAATAAAAAAGTAAAAATTTCACTAGCACTAACTAGACAAAGAAAGCCCCATTGAGTTCTATGTACAAAAAATGTTAGCCCTAAATCAAATGAGAAGTAAGGCGCTTATGAGCATAAAGCAATAAAATGAGATAAACCAAAAACTCAACCTTAGGCTTGTAGAAAAAAGCAATACAATTATCTAACACAAAGCCTCAAAAAGGTATTTAATAACAATAGAAATTGAAAAGGAAAAATACAAAAATTATCATAAAAAATAATTACATGAGCAAAAAGAAGAGGCAAGAGACCAAAAACATGGGTAGTTGGAAGGATGCTAATAGTTAGGCAATAGAGAAAACAACTAGTAAAAATATTCTTGACAATCATCAAACATATTGACAATTATGGTTGAATGCATATAAAATCCTAGAGAATGAAAGAATGAAATTTAATTAATCATAGAACACATGTTCTTATCTTAAAACTAAATGAAGACATAAGTACTATCATATCTTAAAAAGAGATTAAAAAAATCAAGGATAAATAATAAAAAAATCAAACCATATTGAAAAAAACTTGTTCACATGGCACCGAAACTTGAAAGGAGCCTAATTGTTGTTGGACTTTTAGAGTACTATCATTAGTGCTCAAGTGTTGTTCATGTGTACCACTATAAAATGCTGCTGCAGCCTATTGATAATTAACATAAAAGTAAAGGTCTAACACTATATCATAAGTAAAATAAAATAACAAAATTTTCATGTAATTAAAAAAAGAGATAACACCTGTTTGCCATGTGTACTGAAATGAGCTAAAACTTTTTGCAGCATGGTTAGATCAACCAATGAAGCAAAAAAATCCATGCTTATCCTCATATGGTCAAGCTTATTCCTAAAATCTTTCCACTCCTCATTTGCCAGCGTATGTTTATCCTTAGCAAATTCTTCTTTTTGATTACTTAACTCTAGTTTCATTTCCTCAAGATTATTTTTTCTCACGCACAATCTCTTCTTTAAGTTGTCAAAGTTCCTTAAGTTGTTTACTCACTTGAATAGATGGAGCATTTAATGAAGACAAATTATACAACTTACAATAACTAATTCCTTGACCCATGCACCTAACACGGCTTTATGGTTCTTTGCCTAATGCATTTATAAATAAGTTATCTTTGAATTCTTTTGTTTGCTTTGATTCTAGCTTTTTTGATAGTTCCTCATTAAATGCTTGCTACAAAAAAAGAAAAAAAAAATGATAACTTATAAAACATATCATTCAATTTTCATGCAAAAATAAAAGCTATTTTATAACTAACAACAAGATTAGTAGTCTCTTGGTCGGCAATAATTCCTTTTCCGCAAGAGCGAGATTCTATAAAGGGATCCAACTTTGTAATATCTCTTCCTTTTTGTTACATTTAAATCCAATTTGAAGATAAGAAACCAAACATAGTTAATGCTTAGTTAATTCCTCAATATATTAAGTAAAAGAAATTTAATGAAACCAAAGGTTATACGTTTGCCTTTAAAAGGGAAAATGGGGTCTTTCTAGTACGATGGGGATGCTTCTTTTGAGCTATATTAGTTACATTTTTTTTTCCCTTCTTTCTACAATGTCAAATAAGAAATCATATAGATTCACTTGGAAGAAAAAAATAATAAAAATAGAACCACACAATATTATTAACCTGAATTTCTTGATGTTTCCAGTAATCTACAAGATCCAGCCATTGAACCAGGTCTACTTGTTCATTTGATAACTTTGAAAGGTCATACTCAGGAATGTTTATGTATGGAGTGAAGTGCTCAGCCTTCAATGCGCATTTCCAATCTCTCCATATGTTATTCAATTATCTCAAAACATAGCCCTTAGCCTTAGGTGGGAGAGTAGTATTGGTCTACAACACACGTACATAAAAGTTTCCATATGATGCTAAAACCTCAAAAAAAAATTTAGCATATTAATACCTAATGAACTAGTTGGTCAAAGCTAATAAATTGCTTATTT
Source organism: Jacaranda copaia (assembly GCA_014898725.1). Lineage (NCBI taxonomy): Eukaryota > Viridiplantae > Streptophyta > Magnoliopsida > Lamiales > Bignoniaceae > Jacaranda > Jacaranda copaia. The sequence continues at coordinate 197,964 of JACGDI010003169.1, forward strand.
CCAAATTATATATATCACTATATCAAGTATTGTATCATATATTTTTGCTTGTAGCAAACATAGTGATATTGTAAGATGAAATATACGTAAGTATGAAAATGATAAAACTAATCTGTACATCTCTCCAAACATTATCAAGCTTATCGCTAGGCATATAAGACCAACTTGGATAATTTAAAGGTAGCAAAGTCCCAATTCGTGATAATGCCCCTAAAGCACTACAATATTTGTTATATTGCTCTATATCACCAATAATTTGTCTATCTGCATTGAGGCTCAATTCAGTCTTAGTAGCAGAATCCTATTCATCAGGTAATTTTGCTCTACCTCGACCTTTCTTTTTCATAGGTACTTTAGCCTCTATAGGTTCTACATTGAATTATAAGATAATATTATAATGGATAAATAAAATAATTGTTTAGAAGTTTAACTTCTAATTAAAATACAAAGTCATTCACATAACATAAAATAATAGAAAATGAAAGCAACATGACTGACTATAAAGACATAAAATATACCTATCCTAGAGGGGTTAGTTGAACATAAAACATCTTGAGACTATAAACAAAGACTTGGTTTGTTTGTGTTGCACTTGAGACAATGGCCTAGACATACCTTGAGATTTAGAAACCAAATGAAGTTGGATTTGAGTAATAGAGCATGCTTGAGTATTTGGACATAGATGATTTGGTGGCTGAATTGACAATGTCGAAGTATTAGAAATGCTGGTTTCATCAGTCATGTTATCCACTCACGTACTATTTCACCTATTGTAGTTCTACGTGGCCATTTTCTCTTTTTTGCCATGGTTATACCTATCAAAAGTTAATAATCCATTTTAGATAGTTATTGGAATTAATAATACATGTTTCAACATTAAAACGATATCACAAATTAAATAAAAAAAATGCATTGTAACTGAGCAAAGGGGTTATTTCAATCCCAGCTCAAAGGCCATTTCTACTTCTGCGTATAGTAGTAGAAATAGCCCCTGTGGGACACCATTTTTGCTCCTGTCTTGGGGGTAACAAGGGCCTCTATGTAGGGGCCATTTTAGCTTGGCATAGGGGCTGTTTTCACATAATGTGCAGGGCCTATTTTAGCCTCTGTTCAGGGGTCTCTTTGGCCCCAACATAGAGGCTGAAATGTATCCAAGTATAGGTTACTTTAGCCCTACTCAAGGGCTATTTCTTCCCTACACAGGGGCCAAAATGGCCATTGTGTGTATAGGCAAAAATGGCCCCTACACCAGGGATAAAACAACCCCTATGTAGAGGCCATTTTTGCCTCTGTGCAGGTGCTGAAATGGTCTGTTTTATCGTAAGCATCATGGAATAGCTTAATAGGATGAAACAACACTACATAGAAGCTACACTTAAATTTTAGAAATAAATTACTTCTCCAAGTTTGACAATAAGTGTTGAACCTACAAGGAAATAATAATCATCAAATTACATAATGAACATAAATTAGACAGATATAATCTCGTTTTTTTATTTCTAAGAAATTATTTGTTCTAGAAAATCAAAAGAATGCCTCATCATTCCTTCACAAAGAACAACTTTTCAACTATTAAATACCCAAAGCTTTCAACATACACATAATTGAGAAGCTTCAATAATAGGAATAAAACATCAATTATTTCATAATTCCAAACTCAAAATAAAAGATAGAGAAAAACCAAAAGAAATCACTTGGTGGAAAATTATAATGCATAATGCCCCAAAAAGTATGACTTTGAACATCAAAACTGAAAACTAAATACAACATAATGAACATTATCTTTTATTCTATTCATCATCACTCTCATTATCATTGTCATCAACTATAATTCCATCTACTCATTGTCTAACCCAATTAGCTTCATCATCATAAGAAGGAAGATGATCATCTAATTGTTGATTGCTATATGGTTCAGCTCCAAATCTTGAATAAACATCAAAATGATCTCTTGGAGCAATTGCTACCACTGTATTCCAGTCAGTTTGCAATGGATTAGGTATATACCAAACTTGGTTTTCTTGAGTTGACATGATAAATGGCTCATCAGCTGGTTCATTATTCTTATATAATAAGTGGTTGAAGTTGACTAGTTTAAATTTATACTCATCTTGCTTCACCCCTTTTTTAGGATCAACCTAATCACACAAACATCAAAAATTTCTTCTCATTTGTGTATCTAACTTTAATAATATCTATCAAAACTCCATAGTAGGAAACTTCTCCTCACTAAGGTCTTTTATCTCCCCTACTTGAATAACCTTTTATATAAGCTTTAACCATAACCCTGCAATTTTGAGTAATTTTAATTTTGTCGTTACTTTTCCTATGAAAATGAAATCCTCTAATAATGCATATTGTGTATCTCCTTCCATGTCTCATGGGATCTTCAGCTAAAATTTTAATTTCTTCTGGTAAATGTACACTGGATGTTTGCTGCAAATTCCAAACTATATTTTACCAATAATTAATAATCAACATATAAGAAAATATGTATGAAAAGGAAATATTTGCCAACATATAATTTACTTATATATGACTGGAACCATTCATGGAAGGTTTGATTGTGAACGCGATCAGTTTCCCATGGTCTTGCTTGAGGACTTTCTCTAGCAATTTCTTCTAGATGTAAGTTATGATAATGTTCAATTGCATCAGAATTTGATAGTAGATATCAGTGCACTTGAAGCAATGGACAACTATCTATGATAAATCTCTCGCCTTTTCCAATAACTTAACTTACTTCCTCATATCCGTCATAATTTATAGGCTGGCGATTCTCTTTTGATTCAACATCATTAAGATATCTTGCATAAAAATTCATGCATTCATCCATTACGTACCCTTGAGCAATAGAACCCTCCGAATAAGCTCGATTACGGATATATGTTTTGAGTGTAAGTAGGTATTTGCATAAAAAATTAAAAACATAAAACTCAAACTTTATGGATTAATCAAAACTTAATATAATCAAGTATGAAGATTTAAAAACACCTTTCAACAGGATACATCCATCGAAAGTGTACTAGCCTACTCTTTAGTACTTCATCAGCCAAATGTATAGGAAGATGCTCCATTATATCAAAAAAGAAAAGAGGGAATATCTTCTCTAAATTAGAAAGGGTCAGCACCATATGATCCTGAAGATTTTTCAAGTCACACTTATTGTTTTCTCAAAGCATAACTTTCTAAACATATTACCTAACTCAATCAATACTTCAACAACATTCTTACGTGATGCTCATCGAATAGCTAGAGGTAGCAATTGTTATATGAGAATGTGATTATCATGGCTTTTAAAATCTCCTATACTTTGTTCTTTAACTTGTACACGACATGATATGTTTGAAACATAACCATCTAGTGCTTTAATACTTTTTAGCACCCTATAAAATATATCTTTGTTAGTCTTATCCAAAGTAAATGGAATAGAAGGCAAATAAAACTTTTGAGAACTTATTTCATCTGGGTGTAATGGTTGTCTAATGTTCAATTTTTTTAGATCACGTCTAGCTTTCAGGTTATCCTTTGTATTCTTCTTTACACCTAATATTGTCCAAAGTATATTATAGAAAAAGTTCTTCTCAATATGCATGACATCCAAATTATGTCTCATCAAATTGCTACTCTTATAAGGAAGTTAAAAAAATAATTCTCCTTTTCTTCCTAATATGATGCTCACTCTCCACTATGTATTCAATTGTCATTCCCTTTATAAGATCTTCCTTCTTATATTCAGTGACCATTCCATCTAACTCATGTAGTACATAGGTACTTTCTAAAGAAGGACTTTTCATTTCCATTTCCACTGTTCCATCAAAAGATATATTGTCCTTATGGTATTTATGTCCTTGAGGTGAAAAACAACAATGGCAAGTATAACAATATTTGTGGCTATTATATAGCCAATTTGTAGGAGTGTCTTTAACACAATTTGGACAAGCCCAGGCACCTTTTGTACTCCAACCAGACACCATTGCATATCCCAAAAAATCACTTATAGTCCATAGTAATGCTGCATGCAAATTGAATATTTGCTTAGTTGAAATATTATAAGTCATTACACCATGTCACAACACATTCAATTCCTCCATCAATGGTTGCAAATATACATCAATCTTGTTTCGTAGTATAGGACCATCTATGAGAGTTGATAGAATAAAATTTGATTACTTTATGCACAACCATGACGTTAAATTATATGGAATTAGCATTACTGGCCATGTACTATACAAAACATTTATCATTCTAAAAGGATTAAAACTGTCTGTCGCTAATCCTATTCTGATATTATGAGCATCACTAGCAAATGATGGATTCTTCACATCTAAATCTTTCCATGCTAGAGCATCTATTGGATGTCAAAATATGCCATCATCTACTCGTTCCTCAGCATGCCATCTCATAAGTGATGCATTTTTGAAGACATAAACAACTTTTGCAACCAAGGCTTTAGAGAAAAGTACCTCATTCACTTTGTAGTGGTTTTTTTGTTATCATCCTTTTATCTAAAGGCATTACATATTTCATACTTATCAAGAATCTTATCTTCTCCTTGAAATAGCATGTAGTTGTTAGGACATGCATCAATTGTCTCATAGTCAAAGCCTAAATCACTTGTTATTTTTTGAGCTTCGTAATAATTCTTTGGTAAGTTAGCAACATCAAGAAATGAATCTCTCAAAAGTTCAAGCAATAAGTAAACAGATTTATTAGTCTATCCACAAAGTGCCTTTAGTTGCAACATGCGAACCACAAAAGAACGTTCTGTTTGCTTTATACAACCTGAAAATAACTCAGTCTCTGCATCTTCTAACAACTTAAAGAACTTCTTGGTTTCTTCACTTAATTCATTGCTCGATGATTCATCAACTTCTATATTGATATTTCTATCTTGGAAGTTCACTGCTTCACACACCATACCAACTATATTATCTCTATTATCAGTAGCTTCATTAGTCTGATTATTTTGTAATGGCATATACACTTCCCCATGGTATCTCCAGTTCTTATATTTTTTTTCAAAACCATAAAAAATGCAATGTTCTCTCATAGCCTCTCTTTTCTTTGTGGAGCAGTTTTTGCATTTTGTACATGGACAATATATTCTAGAACCACTTGACGTGTCCTCAAAAGTAAAGTTAAGAAATGTAGCTACCCATGATACGTATTGTGCAGAAAAAGTATCCGACAAATCAATCAAATTTTTATCCATAAATACCTTGATTATCCTAGATAACATGAAAGCACCAATGTAAAGTCAGAAAAAATTGTCCATAATTTCTTTGAAAGCATTAGAATTGTTCATGAAAATATCACCAACAAACAACTAAAATTTCATGTTACTTTCATGCAAAATATAAAACTTTCTCGCGTAGAATAATTACAAACAAAAGCACCAAAACATTGATGAGATTACTTATTATAGTACAATTTCAAAACATATTTTTAGCTTTCAATATAAATCATATAATTAAAATGCTTCTTAACAAAATGTTCAAACTAATCTCCAAATCCTCTTGATGTACTAATGTTTTCTGTATAAGTGAAGATGCAGCTTGGAAATCAGAAGACATTTATCAATTTACTTGGATACAATTTACACTTATATATGTGTATAGATGTGTTTTGTATTGAAACAACCCAACCAAGTAAGCAAGCAATAAAACAAAAACATATTAAAGAATGCATTTAAATATACCTTTGGCCAAATATTGCAAAAACACAAAGGTAGGCTGTTTACTAGGTAGAAAATAAGATCTAGAACAAAAATAAATACCTCAGTTTAATAACATCTCCACAAAAGCAAAATTAGGATAGAAAAGATATATATTAGCTTTATTAATCAGTTTTATCTTATTGGGGGAATTGTATAAAGTTAACTGTAATAATAATCAACAAACTGCTTTAAAGGCTACAAAAATAGATTAAAACTCCATTATGATCCATGAGACAAGGTTATATTCAAATTCTATAGTCAGCTAACAATCTTGCTATACATTAGGTTCACTAACTAAAGTTTAATGCACAATCATATCACTTCTCAATAGACCAATTTTTTTATGAAAAGAATTAAACATCTAATAATATTCACTGCATTTTTTGTCACAAAATCCTATGTTTCAATTAAGCAAGGCTTAAGCCATGTGGCAAATCATTTTCATCTATCATTGTTAAAAGTAGATATCTCTATATCATAGAAAATTTGCAATGAATTACTATAAACAATGAGTAATCACTTTCAATTTTTAGTACTCAAAAATAAGTTATCATGCTAATTAAGACAAAAATAACCCCTGCACACGGCCAAAAACGGCCTCTTGTAGGGGCTAAAATGGCCCATGTGCAGTGACAAAAACAACCTTTGTTCAGGGAGTGGACAAGTCGCCACTATAGAGGCTAAAATAGTCTCCTTACCGAGGCTTATTTCAACCCTTGAAAAAATGCTATTTCTCTCTCTGCATGGGTCATTCTAGTCTCTATGCAAAGGCTTCATCATTTGCAATACAAGTTCTTAACCAGTTTCTTACTAATAAATATGGTTTATTTTGTACAAGTTTTTCACCAACCAATGATGCCATATATTGAATGCATTTCTCCTGGTTAGCTCTTTATGCACCGCATGCACTTGAAGACATTGATTTTTTAATGTTAGCCAATGGTGATAATTATCACAAAAGGCCATGCATCTATATATCGAGTGAGGAAAATCTAATAGATAGTTCAACATCACATTTTACATTAGGTCTCTTTTTGCTGGAAACTCCCATACACTTAAATTTCGTATACTTTCCACCGTGCTTGATAAAAGTTCTAAAGCATTTCTACTATGAATTTTTTTTTAAATAATTCTAATTACTTCTTTAGTTCCTATAAGCACTGCAGGCTCCTTATGAAGCATAGAGATAAGTAATGTCAAAATATCTTAGGGCCAAATATCTTATATTTAGTTATTGTAGCAAATAGCATCCTCTGTGCACCAAAGTGTCCCCACATCAATCAAGTATATGGAAAAGAATGTTTGCCTATATGGATAAAGCAAAAAGAACATAATATTATATGGAGACTTGGAAAGGGAAATATTTTATTCATGCAATATCCACAGATGGAGAAATGGCCTTTAATGAACATTTATTAAGTAGAATTTTACTTAGATAATCTCAATACCTTTCTTTGAGGAAATAGAACATAGAATATGTTGGAAACTTGAATAGAATGGTAAGTTTAGTTTTAAGGAAACTTGGATGAGAATAAGACTTGTTAAAGAAGTAGTTCCACTGGCTAAAGATTGCTGGAATAGTGTATTTACTCCCACAATGTCCATCTCTCTATGGAGGTTACAAAAATAACATAATTCCAATGGATGAGAGCTTGTAGAAGAAAGAGTTCACATTGGTTTCTACAGGACAAGCATCTAACAATTTAGAAACAACATTGCATCTTATTATTTAATACCCACTACTAGCCCAACTATAGAATCATTTTGCATAGCTATTTGGATTTATCATCCTAGAAGTATCAAATGTCTCATTTTTACTACAAGCTCGGAAGAATAGAGACACTGAAGGAGTTAAAAATTACATAACACCAATTATCCCAATTCTGGTTCTTTAGATAACATGGGGCATTAGAAATGATTCTAAGCATAAAGCAATTCGAAACACATTTCATCGTCTGATTTGGAGAGTTCAAGAACATCTTATTCTTATATCCAAGGTAAATTTATTTACTTGGAGATAGTGGAAAAAGCACAAGAATATAGTTGATGTTCTTAGGATCCTTTGCCAGCAAAATAAAACCAAAGGCATTAAATTGTAAAGTGGCAAAAACCATAGCAGGGATGGCTTAAGATTAATATGGATAGAATAAGGAAAGCTACATTAGGTGTAGCTAGGATAGTAGGGATTATTACAAACCATAATGGTGATCCTATTTTAGTTTTTAGAATACATTAATGACAAATTTGCTAACCTACGCATAGTCTTAAAAGGCATTAAGATGTGTAAACAATAGGGGGCGTGCCATATATAGGTAGAAATGGATATAGCAATGGCTCTAAATCTAATCTTGATACGTGAATGGCAAATTGGAAGCTTCATCCATTGATCATAAAAATTAGAAAAATAGTTCAAGGTATGGAATTTCAATTTTCTCATATCTTTAGAGAAAGGAATAATGTTGCTTATCATTTAGCCAACTTTACTTGCTTACAAAAATCAAGTGGTGTTTTGAAAAAGATCAGATGAGAGGTGAGATTATTGGATTGATCAGAATAGACAAGCTTGGATTACCTAACTTAGGAGTTAAATGAAGAAGTGATTGGTTCAAAAAGTGGTTTCTTGATAGAATTAGATGCTAAAAGAGAAGAAAAACTCTTTAATTTTAGAGAGAATTTCTACAACCCTAAATATTCCTCTAACCTAGTTTCTTACTAAACCACATAGCCCTTACACAAAATTTATTATACTAGTTTATGTTAACATTCCCCTCCCCAGAACCTTTTAATACATGTATGCTGGTACTTCAATTATGTTCAAATTTATAGCCTACTGATAGTGCTTGCTCCAAAATAAATTTATTCTAGTGTAGAAATGAAAGATGTGCTTAACAGGATAAAAATGTACTAAAGATGTTGTTGTTTCTCAAAGTAACAACTTGATGATTAGATAGAACTTGTGTTGATGAAGAATTGAAAACTTATAAAAGAAAGTCCATGGCTGAAATCTGATTAAATCTGATGCTGAATCAAGTCCTAAATGTTGCTCATTTATGCTACTAAATAGTTGGAGTTTTGGTTATTTTAGGCTGATAAATCGTGCTAAGAATACAAGATGTTGAAATGTGCAAGAGAAATTTGAAGTTGAAACAGTAGTGAATAGGTGTTGGATATATTGAAACCAAACACCTCATAGATGAAACATGTGTAATATATAGAAGTTATGGAATTTGCAAATTTTGAGTTGAAAATGTGTAAATAGCTTTTAAGTTCTTTTTATTCCAATTTTATAATCACTTGTACAAACTCTCAAATCTTTGATTGTTATGAACAGGTTGGCGTTCTAAGCCAAACCTGTTCATAAAAATTTATCATTAATTTACATGTTCTCAAACAAGGCATCTTACTTGATAATTTCATATTATCTTCATCATGCGAATTCAAGTGCTACTAGACCTAAAACTATATTGTCCTCTAAGGCCAAATTCATTCCCTCATTAATTATTAATTATATGTTAACAGAGGAACTTATGTTTGAAAAAGGTTTTAGATATTGTAGGCCAAAATGATATCAGAATGCACTAACTTGGATAAACTTCAAGAATGTATCACTTACGAACTTTTGTAACTTACTAGCATCACATGAAAAGAGTAAGTCAACAATGTTATTCTAGTAAAATCATCCAAAAGTTTTAGCTTTTCATTAAGCTTCTCTAATGTTTTCTCCAATCATCATAATGGCAATCAGAAAGCTATGAAATTATCATATCATCGCATTTTTTGAGCAATGTGACATCATTGTTAGTGATCATATGGGAAAATTAGATGTTTAAGACATACAAATATATTGTGAACTTTTACAAAAGTTGCACCAAAAATTGAAAAATGAGTCGATATGAATTCATAATCGTCTAAGTAAAATACAAATTTAAGCACATTACTAGGGAATAAAATACAACTTTTATAATATCACAAATCACAAATATATAATCTTCATGCTAAAATAAATTTGTTCTTTTATATTTCTAGTTTTAGGTGTTGAATATGAATTTCTACACACCATCCAAGTAGATAATGCCACATTATAGTCAACAAAGCATAATCATGGAGAACCTGCTTTCATTCTCTACATCACCTCACCATATGCATCATATATATATATATATATATATATTTCCTTCTATGTTAATATTTTCAACAATGGGTCACAATTACAATCACAAACAAAATTCAATTGGAGAGAATTAAAAGAGAACCCAATCTATAAACTAACCACATAATTGCTATAAAGAATTGTACACATGCCAAATCAAAAGTTGAAAAACAAAAATATTTCATACACCTAAAGACGAGATAATGTCAACCAAGGAATCGCAAATTTTTCTAAAGGCAAACTTTGAATTGTTTTTCTCCTGAAATAGAGGTTTAGAGAGTATTTTTTTAGGAGAAAAGTGGGGAAGGGAAAGAAAATTAAATTTTTTGGGGTTTTTAGACTATAAGAATAATAAAGATTTGTGATACAGTGGATTGAAGCTTGAAGTGTTTTAGACACAAGAACTGTAACAAGAAATTAGGGCGGGAAAGGTCAAAGCAAGATAAAGAGGGAAAACAAGGAATGACCAGAAAGAGAGATTCACTAGAAAAAGTGGTGTAGGTTGATGATGGAGAAGACGTGAGAAAGATAGATTCACCGAATAAATTCTGGGAAAGATTTCACTAATATGGCTGTTTGGGGTTTTCCTAATGAATTTAGAAATTTATTAAATTTTGAATTTTGCTAATTAATCTAAGAACTTATTGAATTTAGGGTTATTCTAGCTATTTAGAAACTCACAAAACTTGAGGTTTTCCTACTTAATCTAGGAATTTATTTAAGGGTTTCCATAGAAAATTTTAAGAATTTGATTTAATTAATCAAATAATATTTTAACAAAAGAATTGGAGGAAAAGTTTTATTTCAACTCTAATATTTTTACTAGTTAAAAATAAAGACCTGGAAATTTTTAGAAAGATTTTATTAGTTAATCTGAAATTTAATTAATTAATTAATTAATTAATTTGTAAGAAAAATTGGATGAGAGATTTTATTATACCTCTAAATACACTGTTTAAAACCTTGCTTCCCAATATATACTTTGCCTCCTTTTTTAGCGAAAAAGTTCGGTTTATGACCTTAATTTTAATTGCCGCCAGATTGTCACTAATATTTGTGTCTTTTGCTTCGCTAATGAAAAAACATGGTAAGTTTATCAACTCTTTACCTCAATTTATATAAAATTGTAGTAAATAAAATATATTATTCACCTCATATAAATAATGTAGTAAATAAGTTTATTTTTTGCTATGATAAGAAAAAGTGTAGCATTTAGGAATAACTTTTACCACGTATTTGAAAACTTTTACTACAACATAAAAATCGTAGCAAAAGAGTCCTTTTTACTATGCTTTTTCTACTATAGTAAAAAATATTATGGCAAAAAGCATCTTTTTTTGTAGTGTATGTAGAATAACCTCTAGGTTTTGAGAAAGAAGAACTTTCCAATCATGTTTAGAAGCTCCCTAAAGTTGTTTAAAACATGCTTCTTGAGCTTGGTACAATCAACAATATGTTGTTTATCAAAATTCATAATGATGATATGTTGCATGTGCAAATCTATGTTGATGATATTATATTTGGAGAAACTAACAATCCTTTGTGTAAATAGTTTGCTATGCAAATAAAAGAAGAATTCAAAATGAGTCTTATATGCGAGCTTAACTACTTCCTTAGATTGCAAGTAAAATATTCTGACAAAGACAACTATATTTGCCAATCAAAATATTACATCCTAAAGAATTTTGGGATGTATAGGTACAAGAAAGCACCAACTCACATGAGCACCACTACCAAACTTGATAAAGATGAAAATGGTAAACCAACTGATGAGAAAAAAGTATCGCAATATGATTGGTAATCTTTTATACTTAATTGCTATTAGACTTGATATTATGTTTGCTACACGCATTTGCGCATGCTTTCAATCTAATCCTAAAGAGTCTCACTTAACTACTATTGAATGCATATTTAAATATCTTAAAGGAACAATTGATTATGGTTTGTAGTATGCTACATATAAAGAAGTTGAACTTATTAGTTACCCAAATATTGACTATGTTGGATGCAACTTAGATCGTAAGAGTACTAGTGGAATATGTTAATTTCTCAAAAAGAGTCTAATTACATAGTTCAGTAAGAAACAATATTCTAATGCTCTTTTTACTATTTAAAATAATATATTTCATAAGTAATTGTTGTGCTCAAATTTTATGGATAAAGCAAAATTTAATGATTATGGATCAATTAGCAATATTCCTATCTACTATGATAATACAAGTGCTATAAACATTACTAAAAATCCAGTTTATCATTCTTGAACTAGGCATATTAAGGTGAACCATCACTGTATTTGAGATTATATGTTTCTGAGGCAACTCACTCCACTTAGATGCCACCTCTATCAATGATCTCCCGAATCAAATGAGATCACCTCAATATATGCTTAGATCGTTGATGAGATCTTGGCTCTTTAACTTGTGCTATCACCCCATTGTTGTCACAGAAGACAACAATTGGCTCAGCAATGCTAAGTACTACATTCAACTCTTGAATGAAGTTTTTCATCCAAACACCTTCCTTCATAGCTTCTGAAGCCGCAATATATTCTGCCTCTATGGTTGAGTCAGCTATGGTGTCTAGTTTAGAATTTTTCCAACTTACTGTACCGCCATTTAAGCAAAATATGAATCTAAAAGTGGATTTGTGGCCATCTACATTGAATTGGAAACTAGAATTCAAAAACCCTTCAAGTTTCAATTCTCCATTGCCGTACACTAAAAAAAAGTCCTCAGTCCTTCTTAAGTACTTAAGGATCATTTTTATGGCCATCTAGTGACTCTCACTAGGGTGGATTGGAACCTACTCATAACACTTAGCGAGTGTGCCGCATTTAGTCTAGTATATTGAACCACATACATTACGCTTCCCATTGTCGAGGCATAGGGTATTTAGGACATTCTTTGTTTCTTCTCCTCAATCTTGGAGGCCACAGACTTGGAAAGACAAATGCCATGTCCTATAGGAAGGAACACTCTATTGGATTCTTTCATACTAAATCTCTTTAGTATCTTGTCAATGTATGGGGTTTGGGAAAGCCCTAACATCTTCCTTGATCTATCTTTCTAGATACGTATCCCAATACATAGAATGCTTCTCCCAAATTCGTCATGGAGAATTTTGTAGATAACTATGCTTTAGTGCACCTAACATTCTTATCCTATTCCCAGCGAGAAGGATGTTATCAAAATAAAGCATAATAAATTGTATTGAACTCCCACTAGCCTTCTTGTACATACATGGTTTATACACATTTTTGACAAAGCCAAACGATTTGACTGTTTTGTCAAAATATATGTTCCAACTTTGGGATGCTTGTTTGAGTCCATAGATGGACCTTTGGAGCTTGCAAACCTTTTTCTCACTCCCTTTAGATGTAAAACCTTGTGGTTGCTCCGTATAAATTTTTTCTTCAATGTCACCATTGAGGAAAGTGGTTTTCACATCTATTTGCCATATCTCATAATCATAATATATAGCTATGGCTAGTAAGATTTGAATAGACTTAAGCATTGCAATCGGTGAAAAGGTTTTTTAGAAATTGATACTAGGTCTTTGAGTGTAACCTTTTGCCATTAGTCGCACCTTAAAAGTTACTACTTTCTTCATCTACTGAATCTCATGGCATCAAGCCAACGTCCTGGATCTATGTCCGACCTTTTTAGAGGTTGTGTACTAGATTTTTGCAATTCTATTGTTTCTACCATTTGTGGGATTTCTTGATCATCTTGAACTTCATCAAGCTTAATGATAATGCCTTTTCTATCCAATAGAAATTTGTTTTCCAAAAAATGGGCATTCCTAACACTTTTTGTTCCAAGGGATCATAGAAGTAATACCCTATAAATTCTCTTGGGTATCCCACAAACTTGCACAAAGTGGATATACTATCCAATTTATCTCCCATTATATGTCTCACATAAGCAGAAGATCCCCAAACCTTTAGATAGTGGTAAGAGGGTGCTTTACCATGCCATATCTCATATGGTATTTTTGGCACTAACTTTGAAGGTACTATATTTAGTAACCTCGCAGCCGTTTCTAAGACATATCCCCGAAAGGATACGGGTACATTAGAAAAACTCATCATGAAATGTACCATATCTCACAAGGTATAATTTCTCCTCTCAACTACACCATTAAGTTGGGGTGTGCTGGGTGGAGTTCATTGAGGGAGAATCCCATTCTCTTTAAGATAATCCAAGAACTTGGCACTTAAGTATTCTCCCCCTTGATCTAATCAAATGGCTTTAATACTAAATCCTTTATGCTTTTCTACTTTATTTTAATATTCTTTGAACTTTCAAAGGCCTCGAACTAACCACCTAAATTCAATTAATATTTATTAATTGAAGAGTACCCAATCTCCATGGTCAATGTCCAACATCAAGCTCATGGAGCCCAACAATTGACGGAATGATGTTTTGGTGAACCATTCTACCATGCAAATATGGTCCTTCCATCTCCTATCTCCATGAAAGAGGCCTAAGGCAAGATATTTGTTGGCTCCCTAATAGCCTCATACTATACATCTATTCTTAATGTTTGATTTTGATTTGTGACCTCATCTTTGGAAAGTTCTTTTCCAAATTATCACACTACCTTAGCCAAGGACACCTTAGAATCGATCATCATAGAACGCATATGAGATGCACTCACCCTTCACAAAGATAAGTAATCTAATTCCATTTTAGATCTTATAAACCTCTATATTTAAGTAGCTCATACCCAAGCATAACTCGGATGGCTTGCTAAGTGACCAAGGATAAATCAAACTATGAGGACCTAAACACTATGTTACAATGGATCCTCAAGTCAAAGGACTAATTATATGCACTAACGTAAGCTGGAGAACTAGCCACTACTAACTTGCCACTACAATTATCTAGTGGATGCTCCATGTGGGTCTCCAATACCTTATTCTCTGCCAAGCACCCACTAACATACACCCATATTACATACAGTTTGCTCATGGGATAAAGCAACATCGAACTCTTGGATTATGCATCGTTAGTGCAAGTTTATTTGAATCATAGAAGTCTTGTCTTATAAGATTCTATAGCTTGGGATATTTAAGATCACTACAGTATAAGACGTTTTCCATGATCACCATCTAGTGCGTGACCAAGTTCCATAGTCTTACATGATCTAAGGTTTCAACCATATGCCAGTGAAGAAATGTAATCATAAGATAAAGATAGCCATTTATAAGAAATATCATTCAATCAAGATTGTATCACAAGTGAAATGGTTTACATGCCAATCTTATTAGCTTGCAGGGCACTATTCCAACAATCTCCCACTTGCCCTAAAATTAATTCCCGATAGTCTTAATGTCCATTTTCATAATATGTCCTTCAAAGACCTTCTGCGATAGGGGTTTGAATAGTAATTCCTCTATATTCTCTTCTAAGGCAATCCAATTCCACTCGGATGTCACCTCTATCAAATTATATCATATATCAAATGATAATGTATCAAAATGTGCTTGGAATGTTGATGAGATCTTAGCTTAAAACCAAAGTTGTCTTCATAAGACAATCGTAGGCTCTTACATGCTAGGCACTTTATCAAACTCTTAGATAAAGTTTTTGATCCAAACATCTTCTTTCGTAGCTTTTAAAGCCACAATATATTCGGTCTCAGTGGTGGAGTAGGCCATGGTATCTCATTTGGAACTCTTCCAAATATAAATCCAAAGATGGATTTTAGGTCATCTATATTAGATTGGAAACTTGAATCTGAAAACCCCTAGGGTTTCAATTCTCCATTGCCATTACTAAAAATAATTCCTTTGTCCTTCTTGAGTACTTAAGGATCATTTTTACAACCATCATGTGACTATCACTGGGAGTAGATTGGAACCTGCTCGTAACACTTAAAGCATGTACCATATCCAGTCTTGTACATTGAACTGCATATATTTGTTTCCTATGGCGGATGTATAAGGTATCTAGACATCGTTTGTCACTCTGCCTCAGTCTTAGGGGTCATAAACTTAGAGAGATAAATACCATGTCCTGTGGGAAGAAATCCCTTCTTAGATTCTTCCACACTAAACTGTTTTAGTATTTTGTCAACGTACTAGGTTAGGGATATCCCCAGCATCTTCTTTGATCTACCTCTGTAGATACATATTCTTAATATGTAATCTTTTATGGAGAATTGAGTGATAACCATGCTTTAGTACACTCTAACATGTCTGTCTCATACCCAATGAGAAGGATGTCATCGACATAAGGCATAATAAACTATACATTATTTCCACTCGCCTTCTTGTACACATAAGGTTCATACACATTTTTTATAAAGGCGAACGATTTGATTGTATTATTAAAATGTATGTTCCAACTTCAAGATGCTTACTTGAGTCCATAAATGGATCTATGGAGTTTGCAAACCTTTTGCTTACTTCCCTTGAATATAAAACTTTATGGTTGCTCCATACAGATTTCTTCTTCAATGTTGCCATTAAGGAAAGCGGTTTTCATATCCATTTTCCATATCTCATAGTCATAATATATAGCTATGGCAAGTAGAATTTGAATACACTTAGGCATTATAACTGGTGTAAGGGTTTTCTCAAAATCAATACTGAATTTTTTAGTATAATCTTTTGCCACCAGTCATGCCTTAAAGGTCATTACCTCTCCATCAACTCTTAGCTTTCGCTTATAGATCCACTTGCAACAAACAAGAATGATTTCCTTCAGTAGATCTACTAAAGTTCATACTTTGTGAGGGTATGTGGAGTCCATTTCGGATCTCATAGCATCAAGCCAATGTCCTAAGTCTATGTCCAACATAGCTTTCTCGTAGGTCTTCTGACCAATATCCAATTAGCTCGTCTCATGAAGAAATCTAAACCTTTTGGGTTGCTTCTTGATTTAGTCCGCCCTACATAAAATTTGTGTGTAAAGCTCACTATTTATTTCCATTACTTGTGGGATTTTTTGATCATCATGAACTTTGTTAAGTTGAACAACACGTCTTTTCTATCTCATAGAAATTTCCTTTCCAAAAAAAGTGTTGTTCCTCAAGACAAACACCTTTTGTTTAGAGGGATCACAAAAGTAATAACCCATGGACTTTCTAAGGTGTCCTACAAATTTACACAAGAAGGATTGACTATCCAACTTTTCTCCCACTAATCTCTTTATATATGTGGGAAATGACCAAACCTTTAAATACTAATAAGTGGGTGCTTTGCCATATCACATCTCATGTAGAATCTTTGGCACCGACTTTGAGAGTACTACATTTAATAGCCTTGTGGCCATTTCTAAAGCATATCCCTAAAATGATATAGGCATGTCAAAGAAGCTCATCATAGAATGTACCATGTCCAACAAGGTAAGTTTTTCCTCTCGACTACTCCATTAAGTTAGGGTGGGCCAGGTGAAGTCCATTGAGATAGAATCCCATTCTCTTTTAGATAATCCAAGAATTCGGTACTTAAGTATTCTTCTCCTTAATCTAATCAAAGAGCTTTAATACTAAGTCCTTTTTGCTTTTATACTTCACACCTATATTCTTTGAACCTTTCAAAAGCTTCGAACTTATACTTCATAAGATACACATGTCCGAACCAAGTGTGATCATCAGTGAAGGTGATAAAGTAAGAATAGCCTCCTCGTACAATAACTCTTAGTAAACCACACATATCCATATGGATCAAATCCAAAGAATTTGTGTTTCACTCTAATTGTCCTACAAAAAGAGCCTTGGTCATTTTTTTCCTTCAAACAAAACTCACAAGTTGGAAATTCCTCAATGCCATTAACATTTAATGTTTTGAGAGCTTCAATCTTGTTCATCATATTTTTAAAGATATGCCCAAATTTTGCATGCCGTAGAATAGCATCTTCTTGGATATATAATTTTCTTTCACTTAATTGAATGTGCATTAGTGATGGTTGAGAATCCAAAAAATGTATAATCCTTTGTTAAGTATACAATGAGCAACTAAAGAACCAATTTCTTTAATGCCTTCAATCTCCCATTTTAATATAAAAGGATCAAGTCCTTCACTATCTATAATGGGAATTGAAATATTGTTCTCAATGATATATGGTATATAATAACAATGGTTCAATACAAGTATGGAATTCCCTAAGTCTAACTTATTTTATGCCATTCGGCTTTGGCCACAATTCTTGTTCCTTAACCAAGGTGGCAGATCATATCCCCATCACTAAGTTTTATTCTTCTTTGTATTCTTCATAACAATTTACAAAGATAAGAACCACATGTGATATCATATATCCATGAGGAAAAATTAGTCATCACGTTCACTTCAATAATGTATATACCCTTCTTAAGGGTTCCAAGGTATTTCTTGCAATACCGCTTCCAATGGCCTATCTTGCCAAAGTAGAAAAAAGTAGCATCGATTTTAGTCTCTTTTTTCCTCTTATCTCCCCTTGAAATTTTCAAAGGTTGCTTCCCTTTTGATGAAGAACTTTTTTTCTTCTTACCCCCTTTTCCTAGGACCATATAAGCCTTTGGACTTGGAAGATGATGCAAGCATAATGGGTTTTTCCTTTTCATAATCACCTCGGCAATAACCAATCTGTTCATCAATTCGTTAATTGTCACTTCATCTTGAAAATATTAAATTTCATAATAAATTGGTCAAACGAACTTGGCAATGACTGCAGAATCAAATCCACATAGAGGTGATTGTCCATGATCACATTTAGTTGTCCAAGTTTTTCAATGAGTCTAATCATTTTAAGCACGTGATCATGCACACTTATGCCCTCAATCACCCTATTTCTAAAGAGCTCCCTAGATAAAGCAAATTGTTTGTGTCTAGTTTGGACACCATACAACTTTTGTAGTTGTGCATAGATTGCATTTGCATATTTCATATGCTCACAAGATTTTTGCAACTCATTAGACATAGTTTCCATTATGAGACACCTTGCTTGCAAATTATCATCCACAAACTACATGAACAATTCATGTGCCTCATCAATGGCATCATCGCTTAGTTTCCAGAGGACTTTGATCAAGTACGTAAGTCCTCTTTTTGGAGTCAAGCACTATTTTGAGGTTTCTCAACCAATCGCAGAAATTAGGCCCGATTAGTTTATTGGTTTCCAAAATTGTTGTGAGTGGATTCTTAGCCATTTTGAGTTTGAAGATTTCCAAATCTACAAAAGGTGATAAAAGAGAATATAAGCATGTATTGAATATTGATATTTTGAAAACATGTTTATGGTCTTTCAAGCATGTTTTTCTCTCACTATTTTATCAAATCCTTCACCCCCTAGAAAAATTAGGAAAATTATATTTCCTAGTTAGAATTAAGACTCTAAAGACTTGTAAGTGGACCTCTAGATTGAGTATCATCCACAAACAATCTAAAGATAAGCAACATTTGTTAATTACATCATATGCAACTTTTAATTTATTTTGTCTCACTTTTCATACAAACCTACAACTTGTGTAACATCTGTATTACTAAGTGTCAAGTTAAACCTAGCAATCAAATTTTAATTCAAAACCACTCCACAACATCCCCTGTGATCGAGTGCCAATGCGTGGGAAGTCTCAAATCAAAGATGTATCATATGCTAAGTATATGCTCACAGCTTTCCTCTTAAGTATGACCCCCGTGACCAAGTGCCACCACAAAAATTTAGTAGCATCATCATGGCAAATACTATTGGCAGAAAGTATGGATTAATTAAAACTTCTTTTAATTTATATCCATTTTGACTTATTATTTGAGAATAATTAGACATTGTAAGTTCAAGAGTTTTAAACTTGCTTGCCAAGACCTCACCAATTTCATATTCTTATTTAGGTTTTTTATATCTTAATCCATACATTACATATGTCAATAGGATATAGAAAGCATAAATAAGTAAATGTGCCTAGCATGCTCTTAGGGTGGGATGACCATGAGCCTAACCAAGTGATGCACTTAAAGCCATAGATGCATTACTCAATTAATTTTAAGTGGGTTGGTTAAACTAAAATATTACATGAGTGTATCCCCATACATTCATGAGTTTTCAAGCCTCCATGGATTTTCTTTGCTCTTTGCAACTTTTACAAGAGAGAGAAAACTTCACTCCTAGTGATTCTACTCTCATAACTTTTCCAAGAGAAAACAAGAGGCATGCAAGCCCATTTAATGCAACCAATTTCAATAACTTGAAATTAATAAAATCAACATTAAAAAGCTCATGATCATTCCTATTCATTCATCATTCAATCAACATTTAAATGAACAATAAATAAATTAAGAATTGACATTCAATTCCAACAATTAAATACTTATCATGTAAACAATTAATTAACCAAGCAAAAACAAGCACAACATTTATGCATCCTATTTTTGCAACAATTGGAGATTAACTTTAATAAAATTCAAGAAAGCATTAAAAATGTCCAACATAATTTTGAGAACTTGCACATCACTTGTGCATCTATTATGTGTGAAATAAAACACTTTTGGTCAGTAAATGAGCCAAACCAAACAAGCAAACTTGCCATCAACACAACCAGCCACTATCGGCCCAGCTTGGGCACACGACTGTGCCCCTAATGCACACATTGTTGGGCTAGCGGCTAGCAGCAGCCCAATTTAGGGAGTTTTGGCTGATTTAAGTGAGTTTTTGCCCAACTTTTGTGCATCAAAAATTTTAGAACACCTTCAATACATTAAATCACACAATATATTTTAGATCTTAAACACTTTTTAAATATGAAAAAACAAGATCTTAAACATGCTTCCAAAATTAAATTAAAGTGAGAATCACATTCTTCAAAAAATCTCCAATTACATCCAATCCAATTAGATCAAAAAGGACCAAAACAACTTAAGGTAAAATAAAACATGGTATATCAACATGTAACATAATCCAATGCTAAATCAATATTTAACACTAGCTAATCATGAATCAAATTACACTAACATATAAAAAATAATTAAAACACATATTAGCATAATATCTATTCATCATCAAAGGAGCCACAAGCATCATCATCCAAACACTCCAATCTATAATTTAGATCAAGTGTTTAAATATCATGATCAATTCAACACATGAATCAACCAAAAGAGAATCCAAAATATTGCATGAAATTAGGCTCCGATACCACTTGAAAGAGGTGTAATGCTAAGGATCCAATTTAAAATATTCAAAAACTGAAATCTAACTTAGATTACACCATTCAAATGATATAAAGCATAAATATATGATAGATTAAGGTCTGATTGTTACCTCTTAAGCAAAATCCAACAAAAACTTGAAGTTGTGCTTCCTTTCCCGAAAGCAGACTGCTTCTAGCACACCAAGGTGTGATCAACTTTTGATTGGGCAAATCATGTGGGATTCAAGACAAATTTAGACCAAAATTTTGCCAACTCAATGTAGAATGTCCACAGAAAAATATAGCCCAAAAATCCTCTAATGCCAAAGTACACACACCAATGGACAATCTTTTTCTCCTTAATTTAGATGGAAAAATCAAGAAGAAAGAGATTTGGAAGGAAGTAGAAAGTGAGAGGAAAGTGAAGAAGAGAGTTAAGCCTTAACTCATGAGAGCATCACTTTTGGAGGTAAATTTTGGATCTAACTTTTAGATGCATAAAATGTGTGAATAAATCTTAGCTTGGTTTCCCCTTCTCTATATCTATATATAGAAGGAGGATGGTGTGATGCCAAGGTGGCGTCACACCTTTCTCAAGGTGAGGAACACCACCTAAGCATGCCAACTTGCAAGCATCTTACAAGTTGTATGTTAATTAGTGTGAATTTGAATATCATTTGGAATTTACATTTCATCTTATGAAATGCCCACCAAATAAATTCTAATTCCACTCCAAATGAACATTTCATTTGAATTCTTCCTCAAAAATTATTTTTCTATTTTAATTAAATTAAAGACTTTAATTTAATTAAACTTTGACTTAACATTTAAGTCAACTAACTTAAGTCTATAAGCTAGTTTTTGTTAACTTAACTCTTTAAGTTAACTTGACCAATTGATAGTCATGTGGCACCAAATCAAATAAACACTTCATTTAATTGGTTTTAATTCAAATCCTTGAATTAGTTAAATCAATTTGACAATTAAATTGATCAAACCGAAATGACTAAAAAATTTGTCAACTGATTTCCTCAATTTTTTGCCACCTTTAAATTCTCGTAACACTAAGAAAATCCCCCTCAACATTTAGGATTATTTATTGGCTTTAGTGTATGACCCATTGGATTCTACCGCTCATTGAACATAGGCTCACAATCTTTGTGACTTAAGAATATCATATATTCATGTTAGTTTAAACTCCTTTAAACTAACCTACTCCATTCAATTAATCTCTTTTAATTGAAGAGTACCCAATCTCCATGGTCGATGTCCCACTTCAAGCCCATGAAACCCAACAATTGGCCAAATGATGTTTTTGATAAATCATTCTAGCTCTACACGTACCAGACAAAACTGATCCTTCTGTCTCTTATCTCCATTTAAAAGGCCTAGGGCACGATATTTGTTGGCTCTTTAATAACCTTGATACTTTGAAGGTTTGTGTGGCACTAGGATCCAAATATTTTAAAAAAAAACTGAATAAACTACCCTACACAACACCACAAGGATCTAGACATGCATGGGATTCAAATTTAGAAGAAATAAATATCTTGGTGAAAACAAAAAATTCAAAGAGTAGGAAAACTCTCTTCAACTGTTGAAGAAGCTCCTCACCAGCACAGTAGGTTCACCACCAGATTTCCCCAAGTTAGACTCCTCTTTTTTAGCTCAAATTTATACTAGTAGGTTAGCACACCTAGAGGGTGATCCACTCCTAAAATCAGCCAAAACAAAACAAAAAAGGGCCTCTAGAACTCACCACAATAGGCTACTAGAAACTGCCTCTGCAAGAACAAAAGTAACCTAAATAGCTTGGCTCCAATGAAACAGTCCACACACCATAACTATGGCCTATTCTCTATAGTATGGGTGGAAATATCTATAGAGAATATGAGAGGGAAGGCTGGCCATATAGAGGTGGAAGATGGAGGAAGTGGGAAAGAATAATGGGGATGCTAACAAATTAGATGTCCTATACACTAGTTTGTTGGAGAGAATCAATCACACCTTGCTTGCAGGCTACAAGTGGCTAGCCATCCTCTTCTATATCTATATATAGGAGTGGGGTGGTGTGTGATCACACACCTCCCTCAAGGAGAATGTGCCAAGTGTCCATGCCAAGGTGGCCACTAACTTTTAGTACTTAGTGAGTAAGAATATTAATAGAACCTTACATTTCATCTTATGAAATGTCTTCCAATTAAATTCCATATCCACATTAAATGAACTCTTCAATTAATTTTTCTCTCCAAAAATTAACTCTCTAATTTAATTAAATTAAATATTTTAAATTAATTAATAATAGTTTGACTTAACTCTTAAGTTAAAGTGCTTAACTGCTTAAGCTAGTCAAAATTAATCTAATCTTTAAATTAATTTAACCAATTGTTAGTCATGTGACATCAATTAATTAACACTTAATCAATTTATCTTAATTTAAATTTTAAATTAATTTAACCAATTTAACATTTAAATTGATCAAGCCAAAATGACTACAATTTTGTGTCCTCATTAATCGGTCATAAATTTTCTAACTATTAGAAAATTCTCCTTCCTTTAATAGGTCATGTTATTGGCTTTTGTGTGTGACCCATTAGGTTATATCATTCATTGTACATGGACTCACAACGTCTTGTGAGGTTTGGAATATCAAATATTCACATTAGTTTAAACTCCTTTAAACTAAGCGACTTAATTCACTCAATCTCATTAATTGAAGAGTACCCAATCTCCATGGTCGATGTCCAACTTCAAACCCATGGAGCTCAACTAATTGGCCAAAATGAATGCTCTAAAGAACCATTCTAGCATTACACATACCATGCATATGCAGTCCTTCCATCTCCTATCTCTCCAAAAAGGCCTAGGGCAAGATATTTATTGGCTCCATAATAGCCTCGATACTATGGTTCTATTCTTAAAGTTCCATTCTCTTTGTGACCTCACCTTTAAAAGTGTATTTCCAAATTATCACATCACCTTGTGCAAGAATTTCTTGAAATCAATTATTATAGAACACATAAGAGATGCACTCGCCCTTCACAAAGATGAGGGGTCAAATTCCATCTTGGATCTCACAAACCCCATGTCCAATAGCTCATACCCAATCTCTACCTAAGTGGCCTTCTAAGTGACCAAGAAAGAGTCAAAGCATAAGGGCAAAACACAAGGCTACCATGGATCCTCAAGTTAAAGGACTAATAATATGCACTAATGTAAGTAGGAGAGCTTGCCACTATAAACTTGCCATTGCAACTTTCTAGTGGATTCTTCAAGTAGGTCTTCAGTACCTTGTTCTCTAATAAGTACCCACTAACATGCATCCATATCTCATATGGGATTGCTCATGGAATGTAGAAACATCTAACCATAGGATTTATGTATCGTTAGTGCAAGTCTATCCAAATCTTAGATGCCCTGTCTCATAAGATCCTAT
>JACGDI010003169.1:222477-276572 GCA_014898725.1 Jacaranda copaia
TTTATTCCATGATCACCACCTAATGTATGACCAAGTCCCATAGTCTTGTGTGATTTGAGGGCTTCAACCATATGCTAGTGAAGAAATATAAGTAAAAAAAGAAAATGGTCATTTATAAGAAATATCATTCAATCAAGATTATGTTACAAGTGAAATAGTTTACATGCCAATCTTATTGACTTGTGGGGCACTATTCTAATATCAATCAATCAAAAATCTAAATTAAAGCATGAAATCAGCTCTAATACCACTTGAAGTAAAGTGTATCATAAGGATCCAATTAATAAAGCACAAAATAGCTAAATCAACCTCTGCTACACTCAATCCAAGGATCAAATCATGCTTCTAATTCAGATTTGGCTTGGAAAAATTTCCTTGATTTCCTAATATCCAAGGTAGGAAAAAGACATGGTTGTACTCTTCAAAGTTGTCTCTTCCTGGCACAATGGCAATCTGGCAATGTTTGCCCTATCAAAACACCTCTAAATTTGTTGAAATTTGGACAGCACCTCACCAACACCTTGGGGAATATCCAATAAGAATTAGGTGAATATCTAATCAAAATTTAGGAAAAAATATTGGTGATTGCCTAAAAAATGCCTCCAAAGTTTTTGCCCCTACAGTAAATCTTTCAAGAGCAAAGCTATCCAAGTGTCTAGCCACTAATGAAATGATCCACACATCATAGACTAGCTCTAATCAACCTCTGGAGAGCTGGAACTCTAAAATATGAAGAAGTGATGCAGGCTAATTTTAGGAAGGGAGGAAGAAGAAAGTGTGTGAAAGTTCAACACATAAGTGGATCACACTTTTGAAGGGAAAAAGAGAATCTACCACGTTAGTCTTGTTTGTGGCTACATACTCTCCATATATAGAGGAGGGAAGGTGTGACACAAGTTGGCATCACACCTCCCATGAGGCTAGGTGCCCCTAAGCAAGCAATTTGTATGTGAAATTTGAATTTCACTTGCAATTGAATTTTATTTGGAATCTTCATTTCATCTCATGAAATGTCATCCAAATAAATTCTAAATACACCTCAAATAAACTTCTTCACTTGAATTTTCCTCCAAAATTATTTCTTCATATTAATTAAATTAACTCATTAATTTAATTAATTGGTCTTGACTTAGCTCCTTAAGTCATCTAACTTAACTCCTTAAGTTAGAAAGTGTTAACTTGAGCCCTTAAGTTAAATTGACTAATTAATTATCATATTACACTAATTAAATCAACTCCTTAATTTAATTGGTCTAATTTAACTCCTTAAATTTGTTGATTAATTTAACAATTAAATTGATCAAGCCAAAATAATCAAAAATTAGCCAACCATTTTCCTCCACAAAATTGGTCAATAGAAATTTCTCTAACTCTTAGAAAATTAACTTCATCGAATAGAACTTCCTATTGGCATTTGTGTGTGACCCATTAGGTTATACCATTTATTGAACATAGGCTCACAACTCTTGTAATATTTAGAATATCAAAATATTTGCATTAGTTTAAACTCTTTTAAACTAACGACTCAATTCAATTATTCTCTATTAATTGAAGAGTATTAATTGAAGAATACCTAATCTCCATAGTCGATGTCCAACCTCAAGTATAGGGAACACAACTAACTGGCTGAAATGAATATGCTATTGATAAACCATTCTAGCTCTACGTTTACCATGCAAATATGGTCCTTCTATCTCATATCTCTCGAAAGAGGCCTAGGGCAAGATATTTGTTGACTCCCTAATAGCCTTGATAACTACATTTCTATTTCCAATGTTCGATTCCCCTTTATGACCACATCTTTGAAAAACTCTTTTTCCAAATTATCATATTACCTTACACACAGACTTTGTGGAAATAATCACTATAGAATACATAGAAAATGTACTCGCCTTTCACAATGACAAAGAGATAGATCCCATTTTAGATCTCACAAACCTCCATACCTAAGTAGCTCATACCCAAGCTTAACCAAGAGACCTATAGAGTGGCCAAGAAAGAGTCAAAACATGATAACCTAAACACAAGATTACTATGGATCCTTAGGTCTTAGGACTAATTATATGCACTAGCGTAAGCTAGAGAACTTCCCATTCCTGACTTGCCACTATGGCTATCTGATGGATTCTCAAAGTGGGCCTTCAGTAAACTTGTTCTCTAACAAACATCTACTAACATGCACTCATGTTTAACGTGGATTGCTCATGAAATGGAACAATATCCAACCCTTTAGATTTATGCATCATTAGTGCAAGTTTATCAAAATCTTAGATGTCCTGTCTCATAAGATTCTACAACTTGGAATATTTTAAGATCACAATCATATAAGACTTATTTCATGATCACCACCCAATGCATGACCAAGTTCTATAGTCTTGTGTGATCTAAAGGCTTCAACCAAATACTTGTGAAGTAAGTCAAGAATAAGATGAAGATGGCAATTAAAATATGATTATCATTCAATGAAAATTGTATCTCAAGTTAAACAGTTTACATGTCAATCTAATTAGCTGTGAGGTACTATTCCAACTTTTGGGACATTAGCGGGAGGCCATGATATCTGAAATGGACTTCATGTACTTCAACAAAGTATGAACCTTGGTAGATCCATAGAAAGGTATAGTACTTATTGGTTGTAAGTGGATATATCAGTGAAAGTTAGGAGTCAATGGAGAGTTTACCATTTTTAAAGTGTGACTAGTAGCAAAAGATTACACTCGAAGAATCGATATTGATTTCAAGGAAATCTTTTCACCAATCACTATGCCTAAGTCCATTCGGATTATGCTTGCCATAGCTGCATATTATGACCATGAGATATGGTAAATGGATGTAAAAACCACTTTCCTCAATGGAAATATTAAATAAGAAATCTATATGTAGCAACAACAAGATTTTACATTCAAAGAGAGTAAGCAAAGATTTACAAACTCGAAAGGTCCATTTATGGACTCACACAAGCATCTAAAGTTGGAACATACATTTTGATAAGACAGTTAAATCGTTTGGCTTTATCAAAAATGTGTATGAATTTTGTGTGTATAAGAAGGCTAGTGAGAATAGTATATAGTTTATTATGCTTTATGCCGATGACATTCTTCTCATTAGGAATGAGAGACAAATGTTAGAGTATACCAAAGCATGGTTATCTTTACAATTCTCCATAAAAAATTTTGGAGAAGCATCCTTCATATTGAGAATACGACCCTATAAAGATAGATCAAAGAGAATGTTGGGGCTTTCCCAAACACCGTACATTTACAAGATACTAAACAGGATTAGTATGGAGAAATCTAAGAAGAGATTCATTCCTATAGGACATGGTCTCCTTTCTCCAAGTCAATAGCCCATAAGACTGATGACGAAAGATAAAAGATGTCTAAAATACCTTATGTGTCCGCCATAGGGAGTATGTTGCATATTATTCAATATACAAGGCCAAATGTAGCACACGCTCTATGCGTTACGTGCTGCTTTCAATCCAACCCTGATGAAAGTCATTGGATTTTTTTTCCATATGGCAATGAAGAATTGAAACTCAAGTGGTTTTCAAATTCTAGTATCTAATTTGATGTAAACAACTTAAAATTCACTTTAAGATTTGCATTTCACCTCTATAGTGGTGCAATAAGTTGGAAGAGTTCCAAAAAAGACTCCACAATCAATTCTACAACTAAGGTGGAATATATTGTGGCTTCAAAAGTCATAAATGAGTGTATATTATAACTTCAAAAGCCACAATAGTTGGCTATAGTACCTAGCATTGCTAAGCCAATAGTTATCTTCTAAAATAATAATAAAGAGGTTGCACAAGCAAAAAAGCCGAGATCTCATCAGCAATCTAAGCACATTTTGAGTTGTTATCATTTAATTTAGGAGATCATTGATAGAGGTGACATCCAATTAGAAAGGGTAGTCTCAAAAAAGAATACAGCAAATTCACTAACTAAACCCTAATGCAAAAAGTCTTTAAAGGACATCTTGAAAAGATGGGTGTTAAGACTATAGGAAATTAAATTTAGGGCAACTGAGAGATTATTGAAATAGTACCCCGCAGCCAATTAGATTGGCATGTAATCTATTTCACTTGTATTACAATCTTGATTGAATGATGTTCAAATAAAATGGCCTTTTTCATCTTATGCTTATTTTACTTCACTAGCATTAGTTCAAGCCCTTAGATCACATAAGACTATGAGACTTGCTGAGTGTAATCATGAAATAAGTTTTACACAATTGTGAACTTAAAACATTATAAGTTATAGAATCTTATGAGATGGGGGCATCTAAGATTCAGATAGATTTGCACTAACTCTGTATAAATCCAAGGAGTTAGATATTGCTCTATTTCATTAGTAAACCATGTTAGACATGGTTGCATGTTAGTGAGTAAGAACACGTTCATTGAAGACCCGTTTGGAGAATCTACTAGATAGTCGGAGTGGCAAGTTCTCTAGCTTACATTAGTACATATAATTAGTTCTTAAACTTGAGGATCCATGGCAAACTTGTGTTTAGGTCTTCATACCTTGACTCTTCTCTGACGATGTAGTAGGTCATTCGAGTTGAGATTGGGTATGGCCTACATAGACATAAAGGTTTATGAGATTTATGATGGGATTCATTTTGAGAATAGTATCTTGTAGCCAATTAGATTGGCATGTAAACTATTTTACTTGTGCTATAATCTTAATTAAATAATATTCATTATGAATGGCCATCTTCATCTTATGCTTATATTACTTCACTAGCATTTAGTTGAAGCCCTTAGATCACACAAGACTACAAACTTGGTCACACACTGGGTGGCGATCATGAAATAAGTCTTACATGATTGTGATCTTAAATCTTCAAAATCATTGAATCTTATGAGACTAGGCATCTAAGATTCAGATAGATTTGTACTAACAATGCATATATTCAAGGCTTAGGTATTACTCTATTTCATCAACAAACCATGTGAGAAATGGGTACATATTAGTAAGTGCTTGTTAGAGAACAAGTTCACTGAGGACTCGTCCAAAGAATCCACTAAATAGTCATAGTGGCAAGTTGGTAGTGACAAGTTCTCCAACTTACGCTAGTGCATATAATTAGTCCTTTGACCTGAGAAACGCTTCACATATCTTTAGGTTGAGCTTGGAGCTACTTAGAAATGGAAGTTTGTAAGATCTACGATAGGATCTAACTCTTCATCATTGTGAAGAGTGAGTGCATCTACTATGCATTCTATAATAATCGATTCCAATAAGTCCTTGCGCAAGATAGTATGATAATTTAAAAATGGATCTTTCCAAAAATGAGATCATAAACTACAATGGAACATTAGGATTAGACATATTATATCGAGACTATTAGGGAGTCAGCAATTATCTTGCTATAGGACTCTTTCAGGAGATAACAGATAGAAAAACTGTATTTGATGGCAACCATAGAGTTAGAATAGTTCTCGAAGAGCATATTCATTCAGCCAATTAGTTAGGCTCTATAAGATTGAGGTTGGACATCAACCATGGAGATTAGGTATAGCTTTAATTAATGAAAATTAATTGAATTAAGTCATCAGTTTAAAAGAGTTTAAACTAATGTGGATATTTTTATATTTAATAAGTCACAAGAGTTGAGCCCTTGCCTAGTGAATGGTTGAACCTAAAAGGTCACACACAAAAGCCAATTGGAAATCCTACTTGATGAAGGGAACTTTCTAAGAGTCAAAAAAATTCCATCTTGATCGATTTTTATAGGGAAACAGTTGACACGATTTTTGGTCATTTTGACTTGATCAAATTAATTGTTAAATTAATCTAAATTATTTAAGGAGTTAAATTAGATCACTTAAATTAAGGATATAATTTAATTGGTGCCACATGACTATCAATTGGTCAAGTTAAATTAAGGAATTAACAACCTTTAGCTAAATAAGTTCAGTTAATTGACTTAAAGAGTTAAGTCAATGTTGATTAATTAAATTAAAGGATTAATTTAATTAATGAGAATAATTTTAGAGGAAAATTCATAATGAAAGAGTTCATTTAGAGTGCATTTGAATTTATTTGGATGGCATTTCATGAGATGAAATGAAATTCCAAATGAAATTCAAATACAGGTGAAATGTGATTTCACTTGCGACTTTCTTGCTTTGGTGGCACCTCATGGGAGGTGTGATGCCAACTAGCGTCACACCTTCCCTCCCGCTATATATAGATATAGAGTGGCTGAACACTTGAAGCTAAGCTGGCAAAACTAAATCTAATTGTTAGATTCACTTTTTCCTCTAATTTTGTGATTTTCTCATGAGTTAAGGCTTCACACTTTCTTCACCTCTGCCTCTCTCTAAATTCAGCCTTCATCCTTGCTCATTTCTCCATTTTTTTTCCAGCTAGCATTGGAGAAATTTAGATTGTCCATTGGTGTGTAGATCATCACATTAGAGGCAAGACATTTGGATTGCTTGGCTTTTGGAGATCCATTGCAGGCCAATCAATTGAAGATGTTTCTAAAGTGACTTTCAAGTTTCTGTTCTAGATGAACTTTTACTTAGATCTCCATCAAGGTGTTGATGATCTTGTGTCGAAACTTCAGCCAATTTTGAGGTGATTTGTTGACGTAATTGTAACCATCTTGCTATTGTGCCAGTGGAAGACAGTTTCAAAGTGTTGAAGTGTTCTTCCTTTGTTCCTTGGATTTTTAGCATTCAAGGTAATTTGAATCTAAGGCATGATTAGATCCTTGGTTTTGAGTGTAGCCTAGTTAATTTAGCCTTTTTGTGGTTTTATTATTGGATCATAATGCTACACTTGACTACATCTGTCTCCTTGTTGTTGTGAAGGGTGAGTGCATCTCCTATGTATTCTATAATGATTGACTTCAAGAAATCTTGTGTAAGATAGTTTGACAATTTGAAAAAAGAGTTTTTCAAAAATGAGGTCATAAAAAGGAATCATACATTGGGATTAGAAACATTGATATCGAAGCGACTAAGAGCCAACAAATATCTTGCCCTAGGCCTCTTTTAGGAAATAGGATTGTATTTGAATGGTAGCGTAGAGCTAGAATGGTTCATTAGAACATATTCATTTCATCCAATTAATTAGGCTCTATGGGCTTGTTTCCAAATGTTGATTATGGAGATTGGGTACTCTTTGATTAATGGAGATTAATTGGAAAAGTTATTAGTTTAAAGGAGTTTAAACTAATGTAAATATTTTAATATTCAAAATATCACTGTGTATTGTGAGCCCAAGTTTAATGAATGGATAAACCTAATGGGTCCCACACAAAATCCAAAAGGAAGTTCTACTTGATGAGAGGAATTTTCTAAGCAATTAGAAAATCATCCTTAGCGGTTTTGGAGAAATCGCTTGACTAGTTTTTGGTCATTTGCTTGATTAATTTAATTGTTAAATTAATTAAAATAATTTAAGAAGTTAAATTAGATCAATCAAACTAAGCAGTTAATTTAATTGGTGCCATATGACAATTAATTAGTCAAGTTAACATAAAGAGTTAAGTTGACATCATTTAACTTAAGGAGTTAAGTTAGTTGACTTAAGGGCTTAAGCCAAATCAATTAATTAAATAAAAGAGTTAATTTAGTTAAAATGAGAAATTAGTTTTGGAGGGAAATTCAAATGAAGGAGTTCTTTAAAGATTAATTTAGAGTTAATTTGTATTACATTTCATGAGATGAAATGTAGATAAAAATTAAACTCTAATGTAAGTGAAATTCTAGTTGACTTAAGGAGTTAAGTCAAATCAATTAATTAAAATAAAGAGTTAATTTAATTAAAATTAGAAATCAGTTTTGGAGGAAAATTCAAATGAAGGAGTATATTTGAAGATTAATTTAGAGTTAATTTCCATTACATTTCATGAGATCAAACGTAAATACAAATTAAACTCTAATGTAAGTGAAATTCAAATTCACAAATTTGTTTGCAAGTTGGCAAGTTGGTTGCCAAGTTTGCAACTACCCCATAGAGGGTGTGATGCCAACTAGCATCACACCATCCTCTCTATATAGAGAGAGAGTAGCTAGCCATGAGGGAGCTAGCTATGCTAGATTCCCTTTTTCCCTACAAAAGTGTAACTCACTCATGTGTTGAAGTTTAACACTCTCAAATCTTCTTTCCCTCCAATCTCTCCATAACTGGCCCTCCCTCTCCTTCTCCCTCTGATTTTATAGTAGATTAGAGACGGATTTGAGCTTTCCTCAGGTGTATGGATTAATACATTAGAGGCTCAACATATGGGGGGCAATATGCTCTTGAAGATCCATTGCTGTCCAGAAAATTTGGAGACATATTTGGAGGCCTTGTGGAGACCTGATCAGGTTGAAATTTTTACAAAAACTTCTCAAGTGTGTTTAGGTGTTCTCTAAATATTTTCAGCCAATTTAGAGTTGATTAAGGCAGTCAAGCTATGCGCGGATTGGCACTTAGAAGTGTTCATTGGTGTCATCCTCATTCTACCTTTGGATTTTTGCATTCAGGGTAATTCTCTGGAACTAAATCCTCATTAGGTGCATGACTAGATCATTGGATGTGGAGTAGAAAAGTTTTATTTAGCCTATTTTGGTTTTATATTTTGGATCCTTGGCTGACTCCAACCTTCATTAGGTAGCGCTAGCTTGTTGGCCACCTTTTTGATGCATTTAATGATAGCCAACAATCTAATATATGTTTGTATTAGGCAAGGGTCTCTCCCTCTTGATGTTTTTGACTGTCTTAGATTAGGGACCTTCACCAATGCCATATCATCCATTTGGAATTCATTGAAGTGATAATTCTGATCTATATGCGTTTTCATCCGGCTTTAAGCTTTCTCAAGTAGCTTTGGGCTAAATCAACATTCTATTTCCATTCCTACAAGAAACACCATGCAAGAAAAGATCGCACACCTTATAAGGAGTCTAGAGTGTGTGGGAGTAACAATTGCTACCCAATCACAATCTCAAAAGCGCTATTGTGAGTTGCACAACACTTACAACCGTTGAAGCACAGCTAAGCAACATCTAAGAGCTTCACCTAATCCTCATGAGAGCCACTCACAAAGCGGCAAAGATATTTCTCCAACATGAAACTGAAGCACTCGGTCTGGCCATCAAAATGTGGATGATAGCTCAAGCTCATGTGTAACTTGGAACCAAGGAGTTTGAAGAGCTTAGTCCAAAAACTTCTAGTAAACTGGGAGTCTCAATCACTAACAATATCCTTCATCAGTCCCCAATACTTGACAATATGCTTAAAGAAGAGAAAAGTTGTCCCTTCTACTATTATATGTTTAGGGGTTGTGATAAACATAGCATATTTTAGCTTATTTAGATAAATGGTCTACCACAACAATAATGGTCCCAAAATCTCCCACCTTAAGCAACCCAGTAATATAATCTATAGATATGCTCTCCCAAGGTCATTGGGGAATAAAAAGTGGCTTCAATAAGCCTGGTTTTTTCTGATAGTTCCTCTTGTCCTATTAGCACACAAGATAAGTACAAATGTATGTCTCGATGTCATCCTACATTTGTGGCCAATAATATGATTTGCACCAAGGCATGGGTGGACTCTGCTCCTAGGTGCCCAGCTAAAAGAGTGTCGTGGCATTTCAAAATCAATGATTTCCTCAAGTCCCTACCTTTTAGAACATACATCTAGTTTTCTTTGATCATCGAGAGTCTCCCTCTATCTAAAACTATCAATTTTTGCCTCCTTAACAAGGTAAACCAAATACTGCACTGCAAAATCTTTTGATAAGAGCTCCTACATTTGGTCCTTCATAGAAGTGGTAACTTTGCTCAAAGACAAAGCAGCCACCACCCTTATATGATCCATCCCTGGCTCAGGGCGTCTCTATATGATTGCTTGCACTGGCACTATATTCAAAAGAAAAGTTAAATTCTGACATTAATTCCTGCCACTGTGCCTACTTGCTTGTTAGTTTGAACTGGCTCATAAAGTGACAAACTGAAGTGTTGTCCATCCTAACCACAAAATGAGATCCTAACAAGTAGTGCTGCCATAGTTTGAAATAGTGAACTACAGCTAGCAACTCCTTCTCATCCATCAAGTATTGCCTCTTTGCTTTCTGCAACTTGTGGCTCTCAAAAGCTACCAAATGCCTATCTAGAATCAGAACTTCTCCAATTGCAAAGTTTGAAGTATCTGTCTCAACTTCAAACATCTTCATTAAGTCAGGAAGGGCCAACATAGGATCCAACACTATAGCTCTATTTAATCCCTTAAATGTGGCTAAACATGAGGGTGTCCAATTACAAAACTCTATCTTATTCGTGAGGTTGATGACGGGTTGTGCTATCTCAAAGTAACCCTTCACAGACCTATAATAGTAGTTTGCTAACTCAAGAAATGATCACACCTCATGAACATTCCCAGGACGCTACCACTCTTGACTAGCATGTACTTTCTTTGGGTCTATATAAATTATTGCTTGTTCTATGATGTAACTCAAGAAATGAATTTTTTCCTAAGTAAATGAACTCTTCAATGATTTAGCATATAGTTCATGCTCACAAAGTTGGGTGACAACCTTTCTCAAATGCTCCACATGTTCATCCAAGGTCCTAGTATACACAATAATATCATCCAAGTACACCACTACAAATTTATCCAGAAAACTATAGAGTATTTGGTTCATTAATGTGTTGAAGGTTGTTGGGGCACTAGTCAGACCAAAAGGCATGACTAGGAACTTAAATACCTCATGTTTTGTTACCATTGTAATCTTTGCTTCATTTCCCTTCTTGATCCAAACTCACCAATAACCTGATCTCATATCAATCATTATAAAGTACTTCACCCGACTAAGTCTATCAAAGTAATTAGCCACAAGTAGTATAGGATACTTGTTCTTCACAGTGATTTTATTCATTGCCCAGTAGTCCCAACATATCCAGAGGACCCATCGAATTTCTTCTGAGATAATATGGGGGCTCCATATGGTGATTTAGCCTGCTTGATGATCCCACACTCCAGCATCTCTCTCAATTTCTTACTAAGCTCCTCCAACTCAAGTTGCAATATCCTATTCACTCCTTGAGTGGGAGGCTTGTTACTCAACACCAACTCAATCTCATGATCCACTTCTCTCTTTGATGGTAACTTTTGAGGTAGTTTGTCTACATAACATCCTCAAACTCTCATAAAAGCTCCTTAACCACACTGAGGATTAGCCCTAATGTTTCCTCCATCTCCTTAAAGTGAAAGGTGCACAAGAAAGATGACTCATTTCATTTGCAACCATTATTGAATTGAATGACTGAGAGATTTTTATCATCTCTCAGCTTTTTGGTCAGTGTGGGAATGATGCAAAGCTTGCTTCCCATCATTATCAATGAATCCATATACATCATGATTGTTGTCCTTGTGTCTCGTAGGAATTCAAAACCAAGGAAAAGCTTGAAATCATCTATCACAACCACTAAAAGGTTGGTCCTCCCCTCGAATGGTCCTACCTTGATGAGCATGGATTTAGCCATTCCCATAATTAGCTGAGCAACTAAATTAATAGCTTTCACCCATCCAACTCTTTTCTCCAATGCAAGCCTAAGCCTCCATTTCGATACTTGCTAGGTAGTTATGGGTGGCACCATTGTTGACCATGGCATGAACTAGATTGTTATTGATCTTCACATCAATGAACATCAGCCCTCTCCTTTAATAGTTCAGGGTTGTGATTCTTCTTGCAGTTAACTCTCCATTAGGGCCGATACAACTTTGCTCACCTTTGGTGGCACTAGTTTCTTAGCTACCACCTATGAAATTATGTTGCACCACTATAAAATGGTTGTCCTACTCTGGCTCCTACTCACCATCAACAAAAGTCTGAATTTTAACTTGATTAGGCATTTTCCCTATTTTTGTGAGACATACCAAAGTATTCAGTAAATATTTCTTTGGACAATCTTTAATCTATGTGGGCCATCACAAAAGAAAAATCTACTGCTATTCTTCTTTGGTGCTCTATGTCTGTTTTCTTGCTTTGCTTTATTAGAACTTGCCTGTGAGCTCCTTTGGGTGTGGCATTGCCTTTCTCCCCCGTATTTGTTGTAGTTTGGCCTAAAGGATTTTGCCCCACTTCCTTTTGTTTGATTTGTGTTTGAGGCTACTTGTTTCTCTTTTTAGGGCTCAAAACCACAATCTATTAACCATTTCAATCCTTCCAAGAATATGAAAAGCTATCTTTCTTGGACATATCTCATATGTCAAGCATGTGCTAGAAAATGTTTTCACATACTCCCTAATGGACGTTGTACGCTTCAGTTCTTATATGACCCACTTGGCATTATACTTGACAGTCTCTAGGAAGAACTATTATTGAATTGATTTTAGGAGCTGATCCCATGTATCCATGCACACCTGATATACTTGGATATCTATATATTTAGTTTGCCACCATAGTTTACATCTCCCATCAAATACAAGGTAGCACTTGCAACTTTTTTCACCTCATTCTCAATATTAGCAACCAAAAAGTACTATTCCATATCAAAAGACAGTTCTCAACTTCCTTCATATCTCTCCCATTGCTATAAGCTCTAAGCTCTAGGATTCAAATCCTAGCAACTAGGTTGAAAGCAATAGTAGGTCCATTGCTTACTATTCTTTTAATTAAGCTAATTTGAATTGACATTGCTACCATTTCACATCTTAGGTTGGCTATATTATTTTCTCTCAATGCCTTTTTCAAAGCTTAGTAAATGTCTCTACTTTCGCCTAATTGTGAGTGGAGATCCATGATCTCTACCTCCAGTCCCTCGACCTTCTCCTCCAAAGTCTCAACAACAAAGTGCAACCTAGAGTTCTCTTCCTCAATGCTTCTAATTGTTGTTTTGTAGTGCCGACCCATCTCAAGGCTTCATTATCCTATCCCCCCATATTTGCAAAAGCTGTAGATTCTAGAGTCATCACTTTAGTCTTGTGAATCAAGGGCTAAGGCTCTAATACCAACCGTCACATGGTGCTTCTTGGTAACTAGGAAATAATGCACTGTGTAGCTAGTAGCTTGCCATACATTAGCTCCATCCCCTAAAAGCTCAATGAATGCTCAGTGATTGTTGCATCATACTCATGCCTAACAGCACTTACACATGCTAGAATGCTTGAGAAGCACAATCCAATAAAAAGAAACTTGATTTCATTAATAACGGTAATAGTACAATATTGATAATCATTGGAGCAATGCTAGATGTTGGGAGGGACTCCAACAAAGCTTAGTACAACTTAGCTTCAACGACTTATTCCCCTTATAATAGTATGAAAGCTTATGACAGCATTAGACGTTGAAAAGCCAAAAATTACAACAAAACGGCTGCATCCTAACTACAAATTTACAAGAGAAAAATTAAAAAAAGGCTTACACCTAAGGACACAATAGATGAACTCCTTAGAGTGCATGCCCATTGATGCAGGTTGGTAAAAGGTGGTCGAGGCAACCTAGATGCCCTATAGACAGTTAAGGGGGCCGATAGCAGGGACGACCCTTGATGTAATAGCTAGCAACTTGGCTAGACCATAGCTAGTGGTAAGCAAGGGGAAGAAGATGGATTTTGTCATTTTTTTTAATTATTTATTAATTATTCTATAATCAATAAATAAATCTAATCAA
Organism: Jacaranda copaia; assembly: GCA_014898725.1. NCBI lineage: Eukaryota > Viridiplantae > Streptophyta > Magnoliopsida > Lamiales > Bignoniaceae > Jacaranda > Jacaranda copaia. The sequence goes on from JACGDI010003169.1 coordinate 236,101, forward strand.
TTATTTATATTTAATTATCAAGTATGTTATTTTTAATTAATTATTTATATTTTAATGTTATTAATATTGTTATTAATTACTTATTATTTAATATTATTAATTAATCAAAAAAATTATTACAAATAAACCCTTAACATATTTGAATGTCTTACAACAGCACCCTTGAGGGCTTTTTTGTCCATTAAAAAATATCAAATTTGGTAAAAAAATGAGGTCAGTTGTCATAAGAACATTTTCAAAATTTTACCCAATTTTTTTAACGGCACTTGGTCAAAACCTTAGCAAATACTAATAGTTGGGGTAAAATGCTAGATAGCTATAAACATTAGGGAGATAAATATAATTTTTAAAATAACAAGATTTTTTTTTATAATTAAGCCAAACCTCAAGGGATTTGGATGTAATTCACCCTTAAAATAATAGAAAAACCTCTAAAATTATCCATCTATCCATAAATCTGAAAATTTCATAAAAATGAATTTTCATCATCTTTAACTTGATAATCATGGATCCAAGCCTACAATACTTCATAATAATTTGTGGGCTTATTTTCTACACTACTTATGGGCTTAATCAAGACTTAAAATGAATTAAATAGTTTGGGCTATTATTACATCTAACCTATAAAAACACGAATACAATTTATGGGCTTATTTTTACACTAGTTATTGGCTTAATAATAATTAAAATAAACTAGTTAAATTGTGCTTAATACATCTAATAAGATGTGGAGTTTCATCATAAAAAGTATAACCAGGGCTATATCATATTGCTAATTCCCATAAAGATACCCAATCTTCCAAGCATATTTTGTCTACTTTTGATTTCGTTCACATACGATTCATATATTTATGCCTTAAGTCTAAATACCCTTTAATGAAAGACTAAGTTATAGCTCCAAAGTTGATATTTGTAGAGTAGCTAACTTAATCATTAACATAAAATTCAATATAAAGTTTTCATCAAATAGTTGACTTAATAAATTCAACATCTTCAATTATCACCAAGCAATCCTTACAAAATTATTAACAAAAATCTCTATCTTTGAAATAGCAAGTAAAAATCAAGATGAGTACCTAAAATAGGATCCTTAATTATCCCAAAAAAGAATTCAATTTATATCTCATATTTATTTTCAATTAAGATCCCCTAAATATTGATAGAGTCTTAAATAAATTGTATGCTCAAATTCTAGGGGAAGATCAACCCAAGAATATCAGTGAAAAATTAGAATCAACTAATATTACACTACTATCCTATCATCCAATATCATATCTATACTATAATAATTCATATAAAGTCTTGGAGTATTACATAGAGTGTTCCAGATCCATAGAGATCTCATTACATATTAGCATACACTTCATAAAGTTCAAAACTCTATGAGATGAATTGAGTAATTTTTGTCCAAATTGTACATGCGCCAAATGCTCTTTGGTGGTATCAAGTTATTGCATTCATTTTATCAAATTGAGTACGTTATGAATTTTTAATGGGATTAATGGATGAATTCTTTGCTAATATTCAATGTCAAATGCTTATGATGGAACTTTTTTTTATTATTAATAAGATATTCTCCTTCTTATAAATAAACTGCTAAAGTATGCTTTATATTCACCTTCTTACATCAATAAAGCTTCACCATATTATTTACTTTTCTCTCCATGTCAATAGAGAAAGCCTTTTAATAAACCCTAAGCTATTTTAAGTGTTGCAGACGCCAGTTCTTCGCCTTCTATTATCTCATTGTCAACCACCATAACCAACTTAAACGAAGTTGTTAAAGGATTGACCTATGGGGAGTGCGCAATCATGATAAGGGTTTAGTTGTTGCCAGTTACAATATTAATGTTGTTAATTTGAGCGAGGGTGTTGATTGAGAGCCACTAAGCCCAATAAGAGAAAGGAGGCTGATGATGCTGTTGATGGGAAGGGGTACTGCTATTGTTAGGGTTGTTGGGCATGGAGAATGGGAAGTTGTTGGTGTTGGAGCCACCGAAGATGCTGGTGACTACTCGAACGGAGGGTGTGAGTAGCTGAAGATGTCGTGCAGGAATAAAGACAATGTAGAGTGGTTTGAGATGGCATTTGTCCCTACTTTGTAGAAGCACTCACTTCACCAAATGTCATGTAGCTACTAAAGGCACAATAGTGGTGTCTCAGTACTATGATTCAGTGCCCTATTAGTAGTAGGAATGATAGAGGTGGGCTATTGGCTATGCTATCTCAGGAGGTTAATCTTCAATGGTGTTATTGGATTAGATATCTTAAGCACCGTTGCTATTGGGAGAGGCTTTGCGACCTCAACTTCTAAAGAATTCTTGTTGAACTAGCCAAAGTTTTTGTTAGACAGAATCGGCAAATAACTAATTTGCGTGTTTTAGAGCAAAGGATGAAAAAGAGAATAGACTTGAATGCGAATGAAGAAGAGAATATGAATATTTAGATTGATTTATATTAAGATTGATTTCTTGGTGAAGATTAGGGTTAGGGTGGGTGCCAAAAGAATGTATATAGTTTTAAGTGATTCGATCTAATGAAAAGTGGAACTGATGATATGGAATCTGTAAGTGCTTTAGTTTGTTAAAAAGCGTGATTAGCTTAAACATAAAACTTTTAATTGTGGGTTTTCAAGAAATGGTTATGTGAGTACATGTATGGTCGTTCCCTTGGAATTAGTTAGTGCTCAAGTAAGTTATAACATATTAAATAATATATATATATATGATATTATTGTTTTGTTTGATAATATCTTTATGCATAACCCATCATGAATATTTCTCAATGACTATTTAACTTATTGGTATAAGTTTTACATATATAGTGTGTGGTAAGAGTTTTGAACCCACCAAACCTTTGGCATGCTTGCATATTGATTAATTAAAAAATTCATCATGAATATTTCACATGTAGTTGCTTCATTTGCATAGCAAAAAATAACTCGTATCATTTATTCCCATTAGATGTGTACTTATTTGGTTATAAATTGTTCGTACATACATGCTAACATATTTTACTAATATCATCATATTCTCCAATGTAATTCATGTAAACGTTAGCATTTTACTTTATTATATAATCATGTTCTCCATAGAAAATTCTTGCAAATGTTAACATTCTTACTAAATCATGTCTTATCAAGTGTTTTTTAAGGAAATACTTATACACTTGGTAGGTATTGATAAAGTAAATAAAAAATCTTATCTGCAATACATTCTTATCTAATAATTTATAAGACACTTAGTACATGCTCAAGTTAGCAACATAAAATTTCGAGCAAAACATTCTTAATGGTAGATTTCCAAATAGTGATAGTTTTTAGATGTGACAAATCTAAAATGTATTTCTATGCAAAACCTGTGAGGAACTTAATGCCACTTGATGTAGAATCTAATATCAACAAGGTGCCCTCAACAGGATGAAACAGTTGATAAACACCATATTCAGCTAGACCCAAAAGAAGGGCATTTACAAGCCATCGAAATACTAGGTAGAATAATGAATACAACCAATAAATACATATTTTCTTTTCACATATGCTTCGTGGCGATGGCCTCAAGAACAACCTAAGCCATAGGCTGATAGCAAGTACAGGCTACTAACACGTTCTTGGAATATATTTTCCCTTATTCTTTCCTAGTGTCCTGGACTAGTGTCATGTAGGATGGATGGAGATATTTCTTCCTTCTCGCTTCTTTTAGAGTTTTCTCTACCTCAAGATGGCAACTACTGCACCTTGATGAAATAGCAAGTTGAAGAAATGCCACTTTGACATCATAATCTTTTGATACAGGGCTAGCAGATGTGATAAAACCAAGTTTAGTAAACTTGGATCAACTTTACAACAAGAGGTTACAACTTTTGTTTTCAACAAAAATATCCGATTTAAATCTAATTCCTTGGTTCCTAATAACTAGGCATACAATTATTAATGGAGAATAATATTAATCACATATTATAAATTAAAGCCTCTTTGAGTTTTCTAGGCAAGTTTTAGAGATTCAAGATCACTTTAGCATAAAAATAAGAAACTTTCTAGTTTCTACTCGATAAATACCAAAGACTAAAGTATTCCTAATATTAAGGAACCAAAGTAGATGAGGAATTATCAACTAAGGTTACTAATGCTTTATCTTTGATATGATAAATTAAGACCCTAAAAGAAAAAAAGTAAAAATTAAATAAGAGGTCAAATTAATTAAATATAAAAGGGGCTAATGAGGCCTCCAATTTAAGTCCACTAAATAAAGGCTCCTCAACCCAAGTAGGTTGAGCCAACCAAGGACTTAGTTAGCATAACGAACAACTTTTAAAACAAAAAAGGCATAAAGACAATCATTTTTTACAATTCGAGCTCTAACTCTATGTAAGCACATTCTAGAAATACAATCTTAACAATATAGTAATTTCAAAAAGGACCTAAACTCTATTTCTACACAACATCATTTACCGCCTTTGTGGGAAGCTCCCTTCTAACTTGTAGAATGCTAACAAAATAAACAAGATCTAAAGATCATGACCTCAGCACCCTAATGGCACCTTAATGAGAGAATACAAAGAGTGACCAACCAAATGCACAATCCCTGTTGGCAACTGAATGAGTGCCCAGCATGCCCCTAACATTGGAGATACCATCCTAATCATGAGCTCCATTCCTTGAGAACCAATGCTGCAAATTGTTTAGGAGGTCCTAAAGGAAATGGTAGAAAAACCTTAATATGGATAGCAGCAAAAGTTGATAGCACGAAGTACCACAAAATATCCCCAACCAAAGCTTAATATCGAACTGTATAAGATTGTATCCTGAAGATAATCCAATAGATAGCTTAGGAGATCTATATGGCACTAAAAGGAGACACCTCAATGTGGACCTCACTAAGCACAATGACCTCGTACACCATACAACAATGCCCAAGTGGCAGACCCTTGGAAGCCTAGGGAAAAAGAATAGGCTACCCCGCGTTGCCATCCCCAAGGTTGGTCCCCTATGCGGTGACCAAATTAGATGCCCTTAAGAGTTTAATAAATAGTTGAAACCCCAAAGCTGAGTGCCTCTACCTACACTACAAACACAAGCTATCCCACCTCCCAAAGTTAGATGGAATTAGAGATCCTAATAAGCACTTAGGTTGCAACATGGTGTGCTTGAAGTTGTATGCCCGACAAAGTACGCCATCATTTAGATCAACCAATTGCTTATTAGACTTGGGAGGCTACCTAGTGAACTCTGGACAATTTATTTGCCAATGGCAGGTATCGCAAGACTGCAATCCATTTACTCACCATAATGCAAAAAAAAAGAGGAAGGCCTGCTGGAGAATGTCATCCAAGTAGTACGTGAGGTTTCCCACCTTTACCCAAAAATCTTGGCCACCATAGTACAAAAAATTTTAAAGCATAAGAGGTCTAAGAATCCTATAGCGAGCAAGCACCGAGCCACACCAAAAGAGCTCTTAATCTATTCCAAGAAGTACATCCAGTTCGAAGAAGCAAGAACCCCAATGGAAGTGCTAGTACTTCTATTACAATAGAAAATTCACTACTAAAGAGTGCATTCACTTGAAGGCCAAGATCAAAAGACTAACCCAGTGAAGATACCTAGAGGAAATTATCGTCAAGCTACAATGATGACCCTAAAAATAATTTGAACTTAGAGCATAGACGATTGTCGGAAGACACCAAAACATGAATTGAAGTATTAAACAGAGTCCAACAACATGAAGCCAACAACTTGTTGGCTACAGAGCTATATCAATGATTTCTAACGAGCCCCTAGGGACAAGTCAGCTAATACTTTAAAGCCCCTCACAAGGGCCGCAAAACAAATGCCTCTTCCTTGCACAAAAGCGTCCCCCCCACCATTAGACGTCACCTTTAGAAAAGGATACTTGAAGATAAGAAGAGAAGAATACACTGATGCCCTAATAATCCTGGCTTCCTCGACCCACTCATAGGTAAAAAAAATCCCAGCAGAAAATGAGAGTTTCGGAGTCCACTTAATTAATGATACTTCCCAACAATTAGGTGTGGCTAACACTTGACAATGAAAGATAAACACCTCTTTGGTTTAAATCAATGGAGAAACCATGGAGACAAGCGACAGAAAGCAAACGACGAATAGACGCAAGCTCGAAAATAGAGAGACCCCTAAAGAAGTTGAAGTTACCAAGGTAGTTTGTTAAACACCTCCAAGGATGAAGATACGACACTACAAAAAGAAGGCATAGGAGGTCGAAAAAGGGGTGCCCAGTCACTTGAACCTTATTTAATGCATATTATATATAAATATTGTTCAATTATTTATTGTTATAAACTTAATGCAAGAATTTACCCTCGTTTAACGACACCACATTCTTGACTATTCAAGAATAAGGTAAAAGCCATACAAGATCTAGTTGGTTATTCCCCCAAAATTTTTTGGCAATTGATGTTCAGGAAGTAGAAGGTATATTTACTTTTTTTTTTTTTCATAATTGTATGTTTATGCATTTAATATATTATATATGGGTAAAATGCAAATAATTTTCCTCTGTAAAGAAAAATTGGCAAATTATCTTCTTGTGAAAACAAAATATAAAAAACACCCTCATATTTTAAGAAATCATACAATGAACCCCCTAAGAATGTGGTATAAGACACACATTTGTGCATGCATTTAGGCTTAAATTTTTGTATATAAAAAGATAATTATACCCCTATTCATCAACCATTGAATCTTCTTTTAAAAATTCAACGATTTAGATCAAATTATATTATATTTTTTTAAAAATATGTATTATATAAATAGTATAAAATATTATCATATATAAATTCGTATATATATTATACATAAAAGTGTATATATACAGTTATATATAAATTACTACCCACCCTACTAGTAGCCGGCAGCTGCTACCAGTAGGTAGGGATGGCAAAATAATTTTCAATTTCGGGGTCCTGCAGGGATCACCAAATTTGGGGAATTTTTTCCCATGAGAATGGGGATGAGAAAGAAATCCCCCGAGGCTACTTCGGGGATGGGGACAAAGATCATACTCCCCGCCCCGCAGAGTCTCCGTCTTCGTTAGATAAATAAAATACTTTAATATATGTATATATATTATTTTTTTATACTTTTTAGTAATTTCATATAATTTATAAAAATTTGTTAGTCATAAAATATAAGTAAATTAAGTGTGACTTTTTGATTTAATTAGAACTAAAATTTACTTGTTTTTATTTTAGGAGATAATAATTTGGTAGTCTTAATTTGCTATTTGTTGCTGAAAATATACAAAATTTTTGAATTGTTGTTGGAAATGTGTTATTATTGAAACTCGATTATACTTGAAATTACGACTTAGAGCTGCTTTAATTATGTGCATAGAGGTTATTCTTTATTTTTTAATTAATTGTATACATATAATAAAAAATAAACTAATTCTGGGGATCCCTGTAGATCCCCACAAGGGTTCAGGAAATAGGGACGGGGGCAAAAAGTTTTCCACGACTGGGATCGGGGATGGAGGAACAAGTAGGGCTCGGGGACAAGGACGAGGGAGTATCTCCCCCTCTCCATCCCCACCCCGCTTAGATGCCATCCCTACCAGTGAGGTGGGCAATAAAAAAATAAAAAATAAAAAAAATCAAAACAGATGGTGCCCAATGGCCAAATCTAACCACAATACTGTCATGATAGCCCATAAAAGGTTATTTAAATTGAATTGAAAATATATTAAATGGTTAAGGGTAAATTAGTCTTTTCATATTAAAATTATGTTAAATAGACATTAAATGAGAAGAGGGAGGCGGTCTGTATAGTTTTTTAGAACACATTAAGGTATTTTATACATTTATTTTTTACAGGAGGGTAAAATGCCTATTTCATAAAACAAAGGGGGTAAATTGCAACTATCCCTATTATATATACTAACTTATTTCATTTGTTTTCATAGGCATATGTCTATTGGGCCCCACAATGCAAGTCTATATCCAAAGAGTTTTCTATACGAAATGGGATTACCTATTGGATCAGTCATGACACTTAGATTGTCCTTTGTTACCAATTGGCATCCATAGATTTTCAAGAGAAGTCTGCACAAACCACAAAGAATCGGACTTTTATGACCAAGGGATCCCTCTATACGAGAGGTTGTGTATCCACCACGGCACATGTTGAGCAAGGTAAGTTTCTAAACTTCCAGTATTTCGTGAAAATACTCAGCTAAATTGTATATGATATTGTTAGAATGTTTGGAAGAGATAGGATATGGAAAGGGGTGGAGTCGTTTCCATTTAGTGTTGAGTTGATGCATTAGATTATTGATATATTTTGTGTGGTTGAGACAAAAAGAAAATCATTAAAAGTTGCATTAACAAATATCTTCGTCAGTGTTGTCTTCCTTCTTTTTCCTTTTTGCTTTGTTTGCCTTCTTATTAATATTCTCCTTTCCAACTTCCAACAAAATTATTTAGTGCTTCCTTTCACACTACAATTGTGATGCTTAACATTTTTGTATCTGCTCTACTTTCTCCCGATTCTAAGGGCCTCAACTATTGCTTCTCCCATTGGATTAAGTTCCAAGAATATCCGATTGTGGGAACCTTATGAATTTCCTTACATTTCTTCATTCGGAACAGTGCTCTTGGCAAGAACCATAGGAATCACCCAATCCAGAGCAGAATTGGACAATGATGATCAAAATGCATCCCATGATTCTGGTAAAGAGCCAAGGACAAACAACCCTTAGAGTTTTTTCATCGGACATTAATTATACCCATAGCAGACAACTAATTAATAGTTCCTTGAAAGGTGTTCGAATGATTTGTCACATGAGTCCCATCTTGATAAAGGCCAACAGCTAGCTACTCTATTAAGAACACCTAATTGTTTCCAGCTTTCCGTGCATATATAATTGTTCGAGTTGCATCCACAAGGTCTGCACATCTATCTCTCTAGTAATATGGCTCAGTAGTACATTATCGTTTGATGCAGCCATAGCCACACGCCCGTCTATGCGCAAACCTCCATTACTCATCTGTTTTCCCATCGAGTTTTTCGATGGAGAACACTACTGGTTAATGGAAATTAATCACAAAAAGTAAATATTCCGTCTTTGTTTAATTTCCAAAGGATATAGTTGGAACAATTCAAAGCAAATCATTCGACTCATATTAACTTCAACTAGAAAATGCCATAAACAAATTGCTTTGATGCCACTTCCATGGAAAGAACACAGATAGACAGCAGAAAACCTTTTTCCCTACTCGTGTGAAACAATAATAGCAATCTAATCGAGCAAAATATGGTTGCAATAGTGGCAATAATGTGTGAAAAAATCGAACGAAGGAATACTATACTACAATTTACATGCAAAAACCTTCCTCCATGTGATAACCTCCACAATCACCATATCAAAGGTGCAAAGAGTTTTCTGTAGTTATAATATTACACTGATATCGACTAATCACCAACAATGGTCTAGATCATCAATATGACGAAAATAAACAAGAGTTGAAATTAGCATCAAAATTATAGTCTACGACTTGAAATGCGGTCTCTGCAGTTGAAAAGGAAAAATGATAAATGAGGAACCTCTAATCAAAATTTCAACCCAATCGAACAAGTTCTGACCATGCGATCGTGAGTTTGATGAAAGCTAGACAAAGATGAAATTACCTATCAATTTCACTCTGACGTCTGATCCTCTCTTTGCTTGATCATGGTAACTGAAGTTTGTATTTATCTCGGGATTAAGTAACCTCAGTAGCAACTGTGCCGTGCGTGGGCCTCCACAAAGTGACCCAAGCCAACAAATAGCAAATTCTCAATTAACAAATGGAGCCGGTAAAAAATATCACAACGATCAAATTGTTAATATTTTAACAAATTTCGGTGATCAGACACATTGCAACAATAGAATAATTATTGATAAAATAGTAAATGAAAATCTAAAAATTAACACTAACTCGAAACTTTTTCTTTGTCACAATAATAATTTTGACCTATTCTAGTGATAAAGGCTGTGTTTAAATTATCACTTTGACAATTCCTAATACATTTTTGCTGACAATAAAAATTTCAGAACAATCTATGAATATAATTTTACTATCACAAAATCGTTATCATTTATGTGCCATTGATTTTATAATGCAACAATACAACATTAGTTCTTTTTAGTATTAGCTTATATTATGAAAAAATAAAAATTATTACATCTTAAAAAATATCATCATTAATATGCTGTTAGTGCCAGTTTTCATATCGCTGCTTATTATTTCTGTAGTGATAATTTTCATCGTATAAATTATATGAGTTTTAATACTTAATTATGAGGATTCGAATTATGATAACATTTTTTTAGTCATGTATTTGAATTTAAAATCTGTTTATTTGGGGGATCCAATTCTCACGCATTTTTTAATATTATTTCTTTTATTTAAGGATACTTCAAATGAACATAAAAACATATTACTAGATAACTAATTTATGTAGTTTTGATTCAAACCATGCACGCCCGCACCCTACCGATGTAAATAACCGCTTAGCCCAATTAGTTATAAGTTTGTGAAGGACAGAAGTACTGAAAATGCGAAGTTTGCCACCTACACAGGAGAGCGGAAAAACGCAAGCATAGTAAGATAATAACTGTGAAATTCAACATGTCTGCGGACAAATAATTTTCTTATTTTAAATATTATACATGCTACCATATAGCAAGTTAACTTCAAGTTAAGTGTTGAGAAAGAATTTAATAATAATTACTCAGTGTAAGATAACACAAAGATAAGAGGCTACAATTTAAACAAAACAGCGCAACAACATAACTCGACCAAAGATGTGAATTTTGCATTGGACCTACCCAACCCATTTTAAATCCCATACCCATTTCGACCTATAACAACATTATACCCATGTTAAAACCAACCCATTTGGAGCCGATACCCGTATCCCTCTATTTTTTCTTTTTCAGAGTTTCACACACTATTACACTGCTCGATTACAAATTCTAATTTGAGTAGTGTCCTGATATTTCACCAAATATAAACGCATATTAGTACTCGCCAAAATTCAAATTGCGATCATATAACGTGCATCATCTGTCGCCATTACGTGCTGCAAAACAACCAACCGTGCAGTGAGGCTCAAGATTGTTAATGATATCTTCTACAACCACAGCACAATAAGCTGGTAACAGAGAATCAAAAACATCTCATTCATCTTCGCCAGCACAATGGACTACACCACCAAATGGATTTTAGCAGTGCAATATGGATTTTAGCAGTGCGATGTGGCTTTAGTGTTCGAGAAGATTAGCCAAATCTGTCGTTTAACAATGGCTTCACAAGATTCTTTCTAGGTTTCTCCATCATCCATTTCCTCGAGTTCGTCAATATCCTCAATTGGAATATCTTCACCATCATAATCAATGGATCCTGCAATTGCAATTAAACACGTTAAAACTTGCTCAAAGCACTTCTCAAGTTATATGGGGGAACGTAGTCTGTGTCAATTCAAGTATATGGGTAAAGCAGACAGTCAAAACAATTATGAAACTCTCAACACTCCCCTCAAGCTAGAGTTTGATGTGCATCCATCAAGTTTGGTACAAGCACAACTATAAACAACAACTCGATAACACTATCACATAAGGACACTGACCACAACATACCAGTTTATAGATGCCATAATGAAAAAAAAAAATAACAATAACTGATATGACAACAGAAATTGCAGCAACCTTGATACTTGACGGCGAACAACCTGCAATATACAAATCTTAACAACCAAAACCTAACAGGATCCATGGGAATCACACAGTTTATACTGAGGGACAAAGCTCTAACAACCACCAGCCTTAATATCTAAACAACATTCTAACATCATGGTAAAAGCTACACCAATGACCAAAAAAATTTTAACATGGGAACCACACCTCTGATTACCCCAGTGATACAAACTAGAAGAGGATAGATGATAGAACAACCACAAACGACAACAGTGCAGCAATTCCAAAAATAGACCAAAATGACAAGAAGACACACTATACTTGATTCCCAGAGAACAAAATATGTTCGCCCCAGAACAATCAAGTAACTGTGGCAGTGAAACCAGATCTACCAGAGGAAACTATGGAAAATCAACAAAGGCTCAGAATCAGATTATCTTTCTTGTCTAATTAGTTATACTCGGTGACCAACCAAACTGACTCACTAGGTGATCCATTCAAAAGTGGAAAGGATTAACCCAACAGCTCAACAGTCCAACTGGACAACGCCACCAAACTCAGGAAGCAAGCTTCTGGACAAAGATGGTGCCCAGTAACTGGCAATGCCTACATCAACAATATCCCAGCAACTAAAATAATGGCCCAAACAACTGAGCACCCGAATGCCTGGTGTGCAACCTTCTCCAGATCGATGACAATGAGAGTGACAAACAAGCAGTGATCAGGAAAATGGCTGATGTATAAAACAGCCATTGAAAGAAATCCAACAATGAGCAGCGCACAATCAACTATCAGATGATTATTCTGATGATACAAGAGGGGAAAGATGCAGTGAAGTTTATGGTGACCTCAAGAAGAGCTGGAAAGTAGCATATCTAGATCTGGACAACAAGACTCTGGTTTAGGAAATGAAAAGCAGAAAAGACAAATGGTAACAGAGATAAGTGGTGATGGTGGGATTACAATGATGACTGAGTGCGGATCACAGGTGCTAACATGGAGATGAACCACTGGAAATGAGACACAAACTAATGCCAAGGTATAGCTGGCAGTGGTGACTGCTTAAAGGGCCACTAGCAGAGGCTAGGGTTTTGCCCTTCTTTTTTATTTTTTTCATTAAGGTTGACTTCCGGTGGTGGGGCTTGACTATTTTTAGTGGCAATGGCAGGATGGCTTAGGACTGCTAGGCTGTCATAGGGCCTAGAATTTGGTCACCATTTTTCCTCTTCTTCTATGATGATATAAAAATAAAAACTAAAAAAAAAAAAGAGGAAAAATTTAGGCTCCAAATACCATGATGGAAGTAATAAGAATGTAACATTGGGGACTATAGATTCGTGCCTTCCAATACTCAACACTCATGGGAGAAAGTAGATAAGACAATTACAAAATGCCTTTAACTCTTCAAAACACACTTGCATGATGTTGCTTTAAAGCTGAAGTTGATATTCAAGAAATCATGTGGCCATGCTTGTTACAAGATCTTATATGCTTGCACTCCAACCATTTCAGGGATAAAGCATACATATAAGCCAATCTTGTGACAGGAACCCCATCAAAGATATATAACAAATAAAGGAGAACATGGAACTGGACCTGTCCATATTTGATCTCCTTGTACTCGAATGCAGACAGATGAATAACAATTGTTGATCACCAACTACAGTAACTGAGGGAAATCTGTAAATCTATTTCCAATAGGATAGTTCTGTACAGCTAGAATTATCGTATAGTTGCTGTGTTGCCTCTTCCTACTATTTAGATTAGTTGATTCCCAATTCAAAGGAATCAAATCCCAGATTTTTAAGGATAGATTTAGAGTCAACTTTCATTAATTATGCACAGTTGCACACAGTGCATAGGAGTTAACATTACCTTCAGGCCACACTGGATAGAGGGATCTTGTTCAAGAAAAATAAAAAGCTTATACAGATGCAGACTATGCAGGTTCCATGGAAGATAGGAGATCCACATCAGGCTATTATATATTTTGGAAGTAATCGTGTGACATGGACAAGTTAAAAAACATTTCATGGTTGCGAGATCGATTGCTGAGGCTAAGTTCAGAGCTGACACATGGCATTTGTGAACTTCTATGATTGAAGATAGTCCTTGAGATCTTAAAATCAGGAGGGAAGGACCTTTGAACTCTACAGCGATCATCTTCATCAATATTGCACATAATACTGTGCGACATGACTAAAACACATCGAAGTTTATAGGCACTTTATTAAGGAAAATTGATCGTTGGCATGGTTAGCACACCTCAGTTAGCAGACATTCTAACGAAAGGATTGCCCACTTTGAGACTTCAAGAAATCACAAATAAGCTGGGAATAAAAAATTAATTCAGCAGCTCGAGGGGAAGCATTGGAACTCAGCAAATCTATCTTCAACAGAATGGTTGTATACAGCTAAGGATTACTGTATAGTTTGTATGGTTCAATTCTTACTATTCAGATTGGTTATTCCTAATTGTAAGGAATCTCATCCTAAATTTTTAGGGATTGATTTAGAGGTAGAATTTCCTTAGCTTAGCTTACATTTCTTCATCAAATACTGTGTACTGCTCATTTTCTACAGAAAAAGAATGTCTTCTTCCACATTAACCATAAAAAGTTCAATTCTGAAGGTCAATACAAAAAAAAGACTCCACATCTTATTGAGTATCATTTTTCAAACAGTCTGCACATAAATTATTAGTAAGTAGATGGTTGGCCATCTTCACATCCCAAAGGATCAAAGTCAAGGGCAAACCAAGCAGTTGCCTCAAAATCTCCCACAAGATTGCCATCCAGTTAATTGCATCCGTGTGTCCCACAATTTCAGTATGCCCTTTATCTTCAATTCTTCATGTAATAAATCTTAGCCTGGAGCCTTTTTGATATATCTAAGCATCCTAATGTCCTTCACATGGTGAATGAAGAAATTGACTAAGGATACTTAAAGCAAAAGATATATCTGGCCAACTTGCTATGAGATAATCTAATCAGCTAATCAACCTGAGCATTTGGCTAGATCACATAGTGGTTCGCTTTGATCTAGACTGAGTTTGGCATTCAGTTCCATTGATGTAGCCATTGGCCTTGAATACAACATTCTACTTTCCTTGAGTATGTCTAGAGCATATTTTCTTTGTGAGATACAAATCCCTATATTAGTTAGTGGCACTTCTCCCATAAAATATTTCAACCTCCCAAAGTCCTTAGTCTGAAAGTGATCAAAAAGTAGCTTCTGCAACTTCGCAAGTCCTTGGTCATCCCAGCAAAAACAATATCATTGACATAAACAATGATATATAAGGAAGTTCCAAAGGAGGAATGATGATAGAAAACTAAGTGATCAGCCTCACTACGAATCATGCCAAAACCAAATATAACAGCACTGGAGGAGATTGTTTCAAGCCATACAAAGATTTGTATACATGATAAACCAAGCCAAACTCCTCGTGAGAAACAAATCCAGGAGGTTGCTCCATGTACACTTCATCTTAAAGGTCCCCATATAAGAATGCGTTTGACATCAAGTTGATGAAATGGCGAATGGCAGATGGCTGCTGTGGAAATGAACAGAGGAACAAAAGCCATCATTGCAACCAGAGAGGAAGTATCATCATAATCGAGGCCAAATGAGCCATGTCAAAATCGACTTTGATACCAACTTGAAAATAAGCCACGATAACAGAATAAATTGTCTTATCAGAATTGCTTGAGTGATTTCACTCAGCATTCTGGTACTTATATACATAAGAAAAATGATGCATCTACAATTTACATGAAGAATATTAATGGCCTTAAACTATTCCCTGTAACTCTATTGTTTTCAAGGCCACATTAAGTCTATGACTATTATTCCAAGGCCACATTAATTCTATCAGATTACCTATGCTAACTGATTGATATTTCCAACAATATTCAACAACACGAAATGATTAAGTGTCAGAAAGAGAAGGAAAAGAGAATGGGTGGTGCGGTAGAGGATTTGTTGCATGTGATATTGGTGGATGGAGGAGAAAATAAGGAGAAGAAAGAAAAGAGAAGGGCACATGAAGTTGGTGTTAGTGGGTGGTGCCATTTCAGCTGTTTGGTTGCTATATTATATATATTGCACACATATATAGATATATATATATATATATATGCTATATTGTTAGCCTTTCATGTATATTTTTGTACATCTTTAGAAAATTTTTAACTGATTCAATTTTCATAGAGGTTAACTAAAATTATGAATTTTCACTCAAACGTGTTTTAGCTTCTTTAGATTTATAGATATTAAAACATTGCAAGTAAAAAATGACAATTGATCTTAATATCCTAATTTTATATTTTTTTCCATATTCTCCTAGATTTTGGTTCATAGCAATGTAGCTTTACCCCAACACAGGTTAAACACAATTTCATCTTGAAAATTTCCAACCTCTGAGATGAGCAGAAATTTGGAACCCTCATCAAATGATTTTGCAGACATCACATTTTTTTGTTATGAAAGTGGCCATAAGGGGGAATCTGTAAGGTGCTACCAAACATCTAGGAAGTATTTGTGACATTCAACGTCAAGGGGTTACTTTGTAACTTGATTAAACCTCCAGAGAGGTGTTGCAATTAACTAATCATACCTTTTTTAACTCTAAAAGAATCTACAACATTTTCATAAGGGCAGAGCCAGGAAGGTGGGTAGTACAATACCTGAAAGTATTTTCTAGAGCAGTTCCCCAAATGTAATTTCATGTGTTATCAGTCAAGCTCAACACATGCAGATACAGCATCGTAAAAATGCCTCACTATATGCATTTCAAAATGTAAGATTCTTTGTCTTCAATGCCTCACTATATGCTCAACACATGCAGAAAATTATAAAATCCAGCAACTGCCAGCCATACACCACTCTTTGAGGAGTAATGATATAGAAAGTAAAATAAGCATACCAATCATGGACAAGAGGTTATTACCTCTGGGAAGAAATGACACAGGACTTTGAGATGACTCCTCTAATCCAGCAGAGGAATCAAGACAATACTGAAGTCCTAGTAACTGTAAGAGAGCTTCTGTTTGAGGGTTCCGACAATGTCCTACAAGGAAAAGACAAAAGGCAGACATCAGGTCATATTAATCGATTACAGAATCTAACGTCATATATAAAGTAAAAAGCTTCCCATACATCCCCTCACTTGTCAGGCAGAAAGATAACTAATCATTTTTAATGATGTTCGCAACTGTGAAGTCATAAGATTCACCTTTAGTTATGGGTCAAGGAATAATATGCAGAGAGACAAGGTAAATTGTAAGAAGCCAGATGAAATGATTAAAAAAATTAAAGAACAAAATTAAAATAGAAATATCTAGCTGGCACAACTTGGACTTCTGCTTGAAGTTTAAATTACTTCTCGAAGAGCAAAAACCATCCATGATTTCTCATCAGTTTAAAGGCAACATCAATGGCATTGGTATGTAAGTGCAGCATTGAACAAGTCATCATAGACAGAACTTGGAAGTGACACCCAAAGGGCAACAAACTCCATGATCAGTATTTGCAAGCAACTTTGCTGGCAGCATTAACAAACAATGTAAAGAGAATAAAAGAATTGCTAGTTGTAAATTCCGATTAGAAATGATTCCAATCATGCACAGGTAATTCCATAATTAGCACTGCAATGGCTTCGACATTTGCCAATGAAGAAAATTGCTTGTCATTCAGCAAAGATACTACAGAGCATTCACAGATATGACTAATGATGTCTACAAAGATTGGACTCATAATAGACTGAACATCACCTGATTCACTCCTCTTTATTTAAGTTGAATAGTTACGAAAATTAGAGTACGATCTGCTAATGATTTATGTTGAATAGTTGGGAAAATTATAATGTGATTAGTTCCTATTTTCAGGAATTAGGATCTAATCTTATTATTATCTTTGTCTTTTTGATAACGAGAAAAGAATGTATCTAATGTCTTCATTATTATCAGTCATATACATCCCTTCAATTAAGGGTGTCAGGAATATAGGATCCAGTGAGAGATTTATCATGCATCTCTATATATTTTGGCAGTTTCTTCCACTAGTAAAACAAAAGAAAATATTCAGATTATTTCTTCTAAACTTACGTAGAATCATTCCAATTCTCTCTTCTAAACTTGCAGGGTATTAGAGCTTCCACAATATTGAACTTACATGGAATCATTTAGATTCTTTCTTCTAAACTTACATAGAAGCTCTTCTTACAGCTACGTATCTTGTAAATCAAATGCCTACAAACTTGAAATTCCAAACACCTCTAAGTGTCTTAAAAGGTACTTCCCACATGTAATTTGTTGTCTAACTTGCCAGCCACCAAAGGTGTTTGGATGTAGTGCTTATCAAGCATTCATGATCACAATCTTAGGAGATAAGATTCCAGAGCGAGGAAGTGTCTTCGGAGGCCATGCTCCAACTCAAAATGGATACAAATGCTATTGTCCCATTTTTAGAAAAATGATTGTCACCATGGATGTCACTTATTTTGAGTTTAAACCATTTTTGAAACTCATGTTCAAGGGAGACAAATATTGATGATCCGGGACTTGTATATATTTTTTTTAAAAAAAATAAAAAAATAAACCCCATATTGACTGCTAATGGACTTAATATTTTTCATAAATACAAAATCTAGTGTATTAACTAGTCAAAACACAGGTCCAGATCAAATTGAGTCATCTTGTGATTTTGGAGAACTGATGGCACCAAAGATTTTAATGTACTCACAGAGGAAACAAATTCAAGGTGATGAGAAGCAACGCTTCGCAGCAATGTCTAGAGTCCAAACTGAATGCTGATCAGAACTCCACTGAGTCTCCATGTGACTCTCATGCCAAACCTATCCAATTCAGTTCACCTAACTTTTGAGTCTGTTCAATCTAAACTACTTTTTCTGATTTTTATGTTCCCATGGTTGACCAAAAATGTGTTAGAACTTGCATGAAACACCCTGTATCAAATTCATTTCTTACAAAAATCTATCACCTGCTCTTTTTCGTTTTTAATTCACAATTAGCTTGTGTGGAAATGCCAAAGACTGTACAAGCTGCTCTACTGGTTGTCCAGTGGAAGAAAGCTATTCTTGAAGAGATGAGGACCCTTGAGAAAACTGAAACATGGGAAATAATGGATCTTCTAAGATATGCTAAGAGACAAGAAAACAGTTGAATGCAAATGTGTGCTCACGATGAAATACAAGTCACATGTATTTGAGCGATATAATGCATGCTTGGTAACTAAAAGATTTCACTCAGACGCATGAATTGGTATCAACTACTTCGAATAAGGAGATGTTCCTTCCAATGTGTCTTATAATATTGTTATGTTTGTTTGGCCTGCATCTTATAAAAATACACAACATGTTATTTCATGCTATTCTTTCTCATAGCAGATGACATTATCATTTCATCATCTACAAGAATTTATTTTCCACTATTAGGATTTGCCAAAGTTTCGAATTTTTTGAAAAAGCCAATGTTCTAATTTGTTGAAAAAAATTGATTCTCATATCCAAGATGAACAACCTTGATTCGAATCTATATTCAACTTGAATGGGAGATTTATAGATCAAGAGTTGATTGTTTAATACATTTTTAAGATAACAACAACTGATATCTAATAAATTGTTGTGATACTAGATTTTGATTTGCATTTATTTTCACCATTTATTGTTCTTATCACGTGTATTTAACCTATAAATAGGAGATCTTTCCTGTAATTATAAGAGAGAATAAACACAATTTAGCCCTTTGGGCATTTTGTCAGTTGCTGTCTGCTAATGCTGAACCAAGTTTTCTCTGTTTTCTTCTCTCTCTCCATATTTTTCATTACATTCAAATGTTGCTTTCATTACACTCAGTAAGTAACCACTTCATATTCCATGGGAATGTCATTATTTTCCTTCAGACATAGAGCAATAATTGAAGAACAATAGACCTGAATAAAGCAAAAATATGGACAATCAAGACTAGTTTTAGACTTGCATCAGATCATTTGGAAAACTTTCCTCTAAAATCTGGATATTTCCATTTATGCCATTATGCACTAATTTATAAACAAGCATTATCTAAGTTTACAAACTTTTCAAAGGAGGAAGCATTCCCAGAATAAAGGCCCAAGATGAAAATGTAATAGGTATTAAACAAACCTATATAATATCAACTCTTCTAGATGCACAGAAACATCACCATCAATTAATTGGCACCCACACAAAGATGTGGGAGGTGTCAAGTATTATGCTTTATTAATGAGGCAAAACATTTGTCCAAGTGTGTTTAAACTCTTGTATCAAATGATGAGTTTTTGTTCTCCTATAACTTATGTTCAGTTCTAATTCTAAAGATTATCTCTACCAAAACTAAAACGTTCGATTTCAGAAAATCCTTCTTGTGTCTAAATATCATGAAATTAGGAGTGGGAACGAATTTATTCATTTAGAAACATAATTACATACAATCCTCATTCATGATGCTATGGAGAAAATTTCTTGAAATTTTCTTTACCAGAAGTAAAATATTTCAGTTCAGAAAATTCTCATGTCCAAATATAATGAAAGTAGGAGTGCAAATAAATTTAGCCATCTAGAAACATAATTTCACTCAATCCTCCTTCCTGCACTAAGGAGAAAATTTCAAAAGAAAATTCTTCTCGGCCATCTTGCAAGCAGCTAATAGCGTCAGTGTTATGTGGAACAAGTTGAATAGCATGATAATTCTGCTTAGTTTCACATCTTTATTCTTTTACAAATTATCAACCAAATACTTACACAATAAGGTCAAGTAAATGAGGATGGTTAAGATATTAATAATGCTTTAAAAGAGGACAATTTCCCTGCACAACAAATTAGAAAATAAATTTCTCAGGCAGCAAACTTATTTCAATAATTCTCCGTTTTATGGTTTTGGAAATAATTGCTTCTGTCATATCATCTACTTTCACAATTAAGCTAGTCAACTGATGCCTTGTTCTTCATTTATCAAAACTGATCTAAAACCTATTGCTTATAACCAATAATATGGAATTTCCAGGAGAAAGAACTAAAGGAAATGTCATGTAGCACCAATACTCACCAGAAGGAAAATTGTTAGCAACAGATTGAGAAGGATTATGGCACAGCACAGTTCGAACGAATTCAAAAGGTTTGCTGCCTCGCATTTGCAACTTATTCTTTACAAATTGCTGGCACTCTTCTATATCAAGCTTAGCATCACTGTAGAACAAATGAAATAACCAGTAAATTATGAAATCTTGCAATAAGTATATGTATTATGAGGAAATCATTATATCCACCTAAAATTTGCCTGCATTCTAGTCTGAGGGAAGATAGGGTTAAACTTCCTTGTAATTGCAAGCCATTCTTCATCATAGTGAAGATCATAAGGTCCTGTGTCTGATTCAATTTCGATAATCTACAAAATTCAAAGAGCTACCTAAGTGAATAATCCGTCAACTGTAATTATAGACAGTATCTTTGACTAGCTACAAAAGGATGAGTAACAACTTGCAAAAAATTTCGTCCAGGGAGACACTTATCAAGGGCAAGAAATTTTGTAAGAGGGCCTTCGTCTCCATGTTGAACAAGAGCAGAAAATTTGCAGTGTAAATGCGCAGAAAACCAGTAAGAAGGCCTCAACTTAGCCATCAAATCTGCTGCAGCTGGATTTCCCAATGTTCCTTCCAGAATCTGGATTACAAGTTTCAGATTTCACAACATAAGGGAAAATAGAAGAGCAGACATCACTGGAAGTCACAAGTTAATACTAAATCGGCTTCTCCTGTATTGACATTTGTCAATAAATGAAAACTTTGACCACCATAGTGTTTCAAATTACATAGAATGCTTAAAGAACAGGCAAAGAAAAAAATAGTAAATATCAATATAACTGAAAAAAATATTATAATAATAATTCAATACAGGATATAGTTAGCACATGTCAAAATAATAGAGACCCCTGCATGCGGTGAAATACATAGAAGAAGCAAAACCTGAACTTTCACGGTACTCAAGAAATTAAGAACATCATCTTAATCATGAGGAAAATCCTGAAGCCGTACTGCAAGTTTCAGATATAAATCTTATGGCTCAACTGTCATGCACAGTACATTAAACTATGGCACAGTTGGATACCGTTCACATCACACCAAAGTTGTAATTTTCCAAATATAAGCCATCTCGGACTTCCATGATTGCATGCATTTGAAAAGTCTTCCAAAAAGTCATTCAACAATACCAAGCTGGACAGATGAATTTGACAGTGGGAAGGCATGTGCATTGGTTTCTCCTAATTTTTCTTTCTATTCTATTTTTTATCAGCAGAGGAGCAGAAAAAATTTAAACTATAGAGTAATGGAAAGGGATGACTCAGCATAAAGACACAGATGCCTCAAGCAATTAATCATGCTGGAAATCCAGTGCTGAAAATCTAGAATTACGTATACCTAGATTTCTAGAATAATGCTAGAAATCTGGAATTGTATATCCCAAAAATCGTGCTGTGAATATTTGCAATAATAGGTAGGATCCATGCTATATATTTTTCCTAAATTATTGTAGCAGCCTAGTATATATATGTGTACTTGCATCGGAGTTTAAACCATATAATGATAAAAAATTTATCAACTTTGCCTTCTAAGGTTCTAGTTTATGAAATTTTTTAGGCCTTCATAGCCGCCCGCTTCCAACAATTCTCCTCACCTTAATCTCTAAGATTCTCTCTTGCCATTCATCAGCCTTAGTTACTAATTACTCTTCATTCCCTCAGCCTTAACAGCTAATTGTCTTCCCCACAAGCATCAATCCCTTCAGCCCAAACTAGAACCAAAATCAGTCCTTTTTTCGCAACTATTCTCTCAACATGTCCACCATTGCAATGATACTTGGTGATGGCCTATACAACTTCACCAAGGTGCTGAGCCAAACTGTAGCTGGCTTGAATAACAGAATATAAGAGATAAGAACCATGCATCTCCGAGTGGCAGAATCTCAGTTCTCCTCTCCAGTATTCAAGAATCCTCACTCATTTGTTGATGAGCATCGTACTAAACTCTTCCTCAAGGATCATATCCCTAAATGGTTCACCAACAGCTTCCTCTCAATCCCATTATACTACATAATCCAAAGAAGAACCGCCAAGTATTCAAGCTACCTAATATCAGAAGGAAATAACTACATGAAATGGTTCCAAGTGATTGAAAACAACTCATGTTTTTGGCATTGGACCCAAGAAGGGAGATCCCAGGTTTGACGCTTGGGATGAAGAGATTTCCATGTTCGTGCCATGGTTTCGACTTCCATGTTAGCAAATATTAGTGACACTTCTATGTTTCTACCAACGGCGAAAGATATATTGGGAGACTGCACAACAGACCAATTCTAAAGCGAAGGATGCAGTAGAAACTTTTGTGATTAAAACCAAACTCTTGACTACCAAATAAGGGGAGCGTTTAGTCACGGGGTATGCTAATTTATTGAAAATTTGTGGCAAGAGGTGAATCATGACCCACACATCAAGATGAATTTGTTCGAAGATGCAGTATTTAAGAACTTTATTGAAAGGGATCAACTTTATGATAGTCAACACATTCCCTAAGCAAGCCCAACCAACCAAGTCTACTTCCACTCCTGAAACAGAACTCATTTTTAGTTCCATCATGTAGCCTGTCACTAACCCTCTGAACCACCTAACAATCTATCAAGATCCACAAAACAAAAGCACATGATCAATCTTGAGCAAGTTCAAGAATCAGAATCGTCTCAAGGAAATGAGGTAAGCCCCCTTACTGAAGAATCACTTACAACCCTTGATTGAGATCTGCCCATACCCACAAGAAAGGGTGCTAGGAAGTGCGCAAAACAACCAATACCTCAGTTTGTATCCTTTGAAAGATTATCAGCCTCACATAGAAGTTTCTTCACTCACCTAAACAATGCAGTTATCCAACAAACCCTATTGAAACACTTAGAAAAGAGGAATGGAGGCATGCAATGAAAGTAGAAATGGAAGCCTTGAAGAGAAATAAAACATGGGAGATAGTGAAGTTATCCAAGGGAAAGAAACCAGTAAGATGAAAATTGGTGTTCATAGTAAAATATAGAATGGATGGTTCTATTGAACAGTAAAAAGCTAGACATGCATACTAGGAATCCATCCATTGAACAGTATAAAGCTAGACATGCATCTAGACCTAGGAATGGACTATCAGCAAACATTTGCACCAATAGCAAAGATATGAATACAGTACGGATGTTGTCCCTAGCAGCCAACTTCCATTGGCCTTTACAGGAATTCCTTTCTGCATGGAGACCTTAAAGGAGAAATTTATTTAGATGTTCCATGGAATTAGGCATAAACCTAAAGGCCAATGATGTGTGTTGAGTAAAAAAGGCATTATTCATGCTAGCACAAAACATATTTTAAGTTTATCATTAGAAAACAATGGACTCGAGTGTTTCATAATTGAATTAATCAAAAACATGTGTTTTATTTTGATATTTACCATCTCATCCAAAATGGGGTAAATTAAATTTTACTATTTTTTCATTAGAGCCATTAAAATTTTCAATAACAAAGTTGGACAAATAAAATTCTTGAAATCACACACAGGGAAATTTTTGTTTTTTTAAGATCATAAATTGAAAAGTGAAACGCATGAAGTAAATGTGGAGTACCAATATCGTCAATTTATCACTGATTCTTTGTATATGTAAATACATAAATATATGTGCATGTGTCTTCACACTATGTGTGAGTTTATATAAAAACTAAATTCCATTATTATTACTATATTTGTAAATATATATGTATGGTTATTCAAAAGGTGTAAGTGTGCGTAAAATTTTCAAGACAGATATAAGTGTCATGAAGTCTGACGAGTTAACATAACTTTATCAACATTTATATAATTTTAAACATGTATCATGCATCAATATATATTACACAATTTTAGCGTAATAATCTTTTACTATGTATAGATGCAGGTGTATATTAAAATGATAATAATGTGTTCATACAAATTTGTGTATTTATGTTATTTTTAGAATAATATTTTTATTATTAGCAATTATACATAAACTTTTATGCTTAACTATTTGTCTATGCATCATATACTTGTTACCACGGAAAGGGCATAATATCCATAACAAGCACAATTTTATTCGTGTGCAACTATGTACTTAAAATAAATGGACCAAACAAAGGAATGGAAAAGAAAGCCTAATTTTGGTTTTAGTCCATGTCTGTGAGCAAGATCAATCCAAGTGGATTCCCATTGTACTTGGAGTGGCCTTTTCTTTCATAACCTTTCCTGGAATGATCTCAGTGGACCAAACAAGTCATAACATCTTCCTACTTCCATTTGTGTCCAAATACACACCAATGGACAAGTTTCTCTAGTACAAAGTACAAACACGTAAAATTGTTGAAATTAATGCATCCATGTAAAACACTTGTGCTACCTCTTGTTCAAAGAAAGGTTTTTGGCGTAGTAGATTTTTCAAGTTCCCATAGTCAGTAATGCCAAGAGGCCAATCATGAGAAAGAAAGATATCAATTGGTTCCTGAACTTGCATGAGCTTATGAACATCATACTCACGGACATGATATATAGACCGGATGTCTTGATCATTGTACGGTAGCTTCTCATAGTGTCCTGTTCACAAGACAAGAACTCTAAGTCTTATAATGAGAGACCAGCAAAAACTAGGCAACAAAATGGTAACAAACGTGAAACCATGCAAGCAGCAAAGAAAAATATTGTAGACAATTCCTAGGTAGTTTGCAAAAAATAATTTTGCCACACAATATAATCATGTAATTTTGACTAAAAATTAGCACAGCATATTTTCAATAAACAGAAAATTTAAGAATATCTTTAAAAAAATTTAAAACATCATTATTCAGCCTGCACCATTAAAAGTTAACCACTAACTGAGCAATCACTACCGTACCAACTATTACCTGAATAATAGTGATGTGCTTTATAGATTCCTGAAAGTCCACCAATACGAACATTTCCAAACTTGACTATTCCAGCAAATCCAAGAAAGAAAATATGTGGTGCAGCCCATCCTCCATAGTATCTGAGGCATATACAAATAAAGCATTATCAAGCCATTTGAAAACTTCATTCAGCCACAAATATCGGTAAATAAAAATATTTACAAATTCCAATTTTATCTGCATCTAGTTTTCCAACAAGTGTTGAAATCATGGAAATAGGCATGGTCAATACTGCAATTTAGGCTCAACAAAGAAGCATGGACAGATGTGAGAAGAACTCATTCAATGAGTGGGCTTAAGTATTTAAAAATTCCTCCCATGGCTTTCAATTTCCAGCTAAATTTTGTTTCCCCTTCCATAGCACCACCCCTATTGTGGAGTGGCTAGGGAAACTGCAAAAGAACTTCCTTTGAAGACAAAGAAACTACAGTACTCTTCTCTAGGCTTTTTATTCCTTATTCACAAAAGGGGTGGTAAAATCAGAGGACAATCAGCTTTCAATTTCAAAGCCAGACAAGCAAATTTTCCCTTTCAATCAGCTTCACAGTTATTAGATGGAAAGGAATTTAAGAATCATCAATCCTATTATAATGCCAACTCAATTATAGTGCTTCCCCCTTCATTCTGTATCAGTGGGGATTGGATCTGACCCTAATCCCTCATGGATATTTTTTTCAATCCATAGGGTTTCATTACCCAATGGGGATCTCGATCCATACACCTGTGTCAATTGCTTGATTCTTTTGTCGTCTCAGGTGCTTGATTCTTTTCTCGTCTCAGGAGCATCTTGAAAGCAAGCAACAGCCTTAAACCCTGAAAATACTAGTACCAAGGCACCCCAGGTCATTTGATAAGGTTTATCCAAGAAGACTATTTCAACTCCATCCACTAAAAACGTCCAGCACATTCAGACTAAAAGGTTTACCAGCAGCAGCCTTTGCTTAAGAAAACCAAGGAAATACCACTCCTTCACACAACTGATGACAAATAAAAAGCAATTAAAATATTCTAGAATTCATCTTTAGGTCACATGCATCATATACCAGTCATCACACAGCATCTCCATATAATGTAGGATTCAAACTTTTCAAAAATGCATGGTAAACAATTTATTCAAATACACCATGAAAAATAACAATCTCTAGAGATTAAAAATTAGTCATATTAAAATACTTTTAGCAAAAATGCGATCCTAGAGGCTAGAATAAATGTGTATGCTATCTTTACATATGTGTGTTCCATTACTTATCAAAAACAAACACATGAATTTGGAGGCAACACATCTTTGGATGGAAAAGAAATTGCCAATGCTCAAAATAGGAATTTTTTGAGCCCACCTATAAAGAATAAGAAATTAAAATACAAAAACTTAAAGTTCAATTAATTACTGAGTAAATTATATTGCAAGTAACAGAAGTACAGAACAGTGCACTAACAAGTGGTACATGAAAATTGATATGGAAGAAAACAATGGAAAATAAAGTCAGAAGAAGTTAGATGAATGGTGGACCTTAAAAAAGAATTCTTTAGTTAACCCAGGGTAGTCGGTCATAATTGAAACAGTTGTCCTAGTTTACAGTCTTCATGAAGTGAAAAAAGACGCCAGATTATGTTTTTTATTCAACAAGTGATGCCAGCCACTCCATTTCTTTGAAAAGTGATTTTACTCAAAAGGAAACTTCACTTATCACATATGATATGATTTTTCCATTGAGTTACTTTCTAACAAAGCAGGAAATGTATGAGGAAGTGATAGGTTTAACAGAAAATTTCATTTATCGGATCAAACAATACATTTTATATACAAACATGAATTGACAATCTAATGCCAAGATATCACCATCGCTTTAGGAATAATTCACTCACAATTCCCAAAGGTAGTTGGATGCTTCATGATTTCCACCAATGAATATAGTTGGAAATGGTGCAACTTTGTCCCCTGAGTAATACTTCCAAAAAGAATTCATGCTCCGATACTTAGGTGGCACATTTAAGCTTTCTAGATCTTTTTCATTCCGAACAGCCTGGTTGAACACAAATAAGATAAATAAATACAGTTTGAGTTGCCATCTTACCATACTATCAAGACAAAAGGGATAAATAGTAACTGAAATTCATCAAGAATTCTTTCCTACTTTCCCCTTCTGAAACATTTCTATTGAAATATAGTGAACAAGGAGAATAATACAAACACAAATATCAAAATTGTAACTAGTGGGGAAAGGCAAGGTTATGATTCTTTAGAAGCCATTTCAGAGCAAACAAAAGGCAAAAACGGCCAGGGAAACAGAGAAAGATGATTTTAGAATTTGAACTCCACTGATTCTCAAAACTATTCAAGTCTCTCAAACAACAATGATGACTTATCACTTTCATTCTACGCATCAAACATTCAGCTGTGTTTTTGGAATTGGTGAAAATCTGTCATCCAGATTTAGTTGAAAAAGTATGGTCTTTGCTAGAAATATTAGGATAGTCATATCCAGGATAAGATCCTCCATTGTGTTTTTCTAACACATCAGTCAAGAAGACATCCAGGAAAATAAGATTCCTTTTGTCCATAGGTAGGGAGACGTCACATCACCACAATAAATTTTTAAGAACACAGTTGACATCGAGATTCCAAGAAGCACTGTTGCCACTAACAGAGTTGAGAATCGGGAAGCATAATGAAGAATTACAGGCCTGGCCTAGAACTGTTTGCTCTAAATACTGATGCAAATTTTCTTTCGAGGCCAACTCCCTAAAGTTAGCCTGTGTACATTGGGCATAAGAATCCCTAAACTATGCAGCAAACAAAATTGTGTGTTTTAGTATATAAATTTTGAAACATTACTAGAAAGTGAAGACGGAAAGAACTATAATGCAAGCCATGCCTAAGGTCATGCTAACAAGTTGGGCTTGCTGAAATACGGGGAAGCTATTTCAATTCTATGGGGTCAATGGCCTCAAAGTTTGAAACTTTCATGCTTCTAATAAAATGACATGTATCAAACACTGTGAAACAACAATTCCTATT
This sequence comes from Jacaranda copaia, assembly GCA_014898725.1. Taxonomy (NCBI): domain Eukaryota; kingdom Viridiplantae; phylum Streptophyta; class Magnoliopsida; order Lamiales; family Bignoniaceae; genus Jacaranda; species Jacaranda copaia. The sequence continues at coordinate 264,843 of JACGDI010003169.1, forward strand.
CAACAAAATCAATTAGCATCCAAGACCTATAAATTTGTACTAATGTCAAGGTAGCAGGCTCTTTTCAATAGCTGCTTTCAAATTTCACTATTCCACACAGATATTTGGCCTTGCATTCCTCATGGACTCCTTAATAACAATCTACCAAATCAAGGCATAAACTGAACAAGACATATCCTAAATCAAGCATTTTTCAATTGGAAAATCATAATAACAATAACATAATATTCTAACAATGTACCTGAAAGTCGCCACAGCAAATGAGAAGATCAATCTTTATTTTCTCAACTTCTTGCAAGTGTAAAAGAGTAGCATATACATTGTCCAAATCTCCATGCATACACCCTTCTACAGCTATTTTCATCTACAATTTCAAAATTTTCATCAGAAGAAAGAAAATGATAGGAAGGATCTTAACATTAGGATTCAAAACCAAGACTAGGATTCACTAAGCAGCAATTATTATATGCTTATTCCTCTAAAATAATTATGAAAAACATACACTAATCAATGAAAATGCATGCTAAGGCTGTATGGATAACCAACAAGCAAAAGTTTGACAGCATCAAAGGTGAAGAAGTAGAAGAAGAAGAAGAAGAAGAAGAAGGCAAACAAAACTAAAGGTGTAAATGAGTTGACAGAATCCAAGCAAGATAGATTTTGACGGTCCGATTAAGCTTGGCTCGATGAGCTCATCTAAGGTCAAGCCAAGATCGAGCTTGATTCAACGAGCTCAGCTTGGCCCAAAAACTGATTAAATAGAAAAAGAAATCTGAAATTTATACCTTTTGCCAATTCACCATTCAATTCATCAAACACTAGTAGAATGAATAATATCAAACCAAAGAATAAATTCGAAAACATCAACAATGCATCTGTCAACTACAAAGTACAAAATCATCTACTTGTCACTGTCCTCGTTTATCACCTAGTAATCAAAGAAATCTTTTACATTTTTAAACAAATTCAAGAATTCTGGTTGGGACCTACACAATTCAAAACAAATTCAACCAATGTTCAATTAAAATATAATAAATGTCCACAAATCAAAAATTGACATTTGTTTTAAAATCATTGTCGCCCGTCAAACCTGCATAATTAGGAAATAGGAAAATGGGAAACACAGATAAAGAACCAAATGTATTACGTGCATATGATCATTTTTTATTTTTCAGTAACATAATGAAGTTCAAATCAATTAATGACGCACCGGTGGCGGAAGTGGTTCGGGCAGGGATGAGGCGGCAGAGCTGGTGCGTGGCTGGTGGAAGCGGCGTCCGAGTCTAGGGTTTATGACAAGTGAGAAGTTGGGTTTCCTTCGGTTACGCTGCTATTTCTGGATACGGTGGAGAAGGACGGAAGGATACGGCGGTTTTGGGCTAGAGATGGGCGGTCACCATTCCTATTCTGTTAGCGGAAGTGCAACAGCTCGCGCATCAGGTGACAGAGTTGTTATTTTCATAGATCAGAAGTCGGGTTTCAACGAGGACTGTACTATTGAGACAAATCAATTATAGCGGGGCAAATTGCATTCTAGCCCCTTGTGATTCGGAACAGAGCAAAAAAAAAAACTCCATGTAAAAAAAAATGAAAAAAAAAAAAAAACAACCCGCCCCTCTTTATAATTTTTAAAAAGTAGCAATTTGATATTATTCGTCTAGCAGTGTATTGGACGCGCGCCTCATACAAATTATATTGTGTTTTTTATATTTAAAATATCAATTTTACCCTCTTTTATACCTAATTATTTTATAAATGTTTAAATGTTAATATCAACCATTAAATGCTTTTGAGAGAAATAAGTGATTCAAATTAAATTTTATATATAAGAAAATAATATATATGCATTTAATATATATAGTATATATTTTCATAAATATAATTTATTTAATATAAAACATATATTTTCATATATATATTATATGTATGAATTATTATATTCTATAAGTGGCAAAGCACCTATGAATAGCATCGCTGCGCGTGAGCACTATTTTCTATCCTTTTTTTTTTTGCGTTTTAAAATTCGATACAACGTCATTTTTGGAAATAATGTGTTGTGTGAACTTGTAAGCTATGCTTTTTCTCTTGTATGTTATTTTGACAGCAAGCAGAATGGCAGAAGAAAATAGGGTTTTTCTTCTTCTTTTTTCCTCGATTACTTTATTTGTTTTTTTGTGTGTTCTTATCACAATGTACCTTTTTTCTTCAATCTATATAATTCGAACGGCAATTCCCTCCTATTACGAAGATCAAAAGCTATAGCTATTGAAGTTTTAGCAAAATGTGAGTTTATTACGAAGAAGAGTGAAAAGTTTTAGCAAAACCTAAGAAAGCTAGTTGTCGACAAAAAGGACAGTGGTACCACTGTGGAGGTGGCTAAGTTTGAGCCGAGCTCGATTTGTTTGGATAAAGTGGCCCAAAATTTCATCGAGGACAACAGCAAGAAACAATCTATTGCCAAAGTGAAATGCGACTGAAATTGCTATGATTACTGTAACAACAACAGCAACAACATCTCTGATGACGAACTCAATTTCTTCTCAAACTTAGTATCGGGTAATTCTTCTTCTAGTGACCCCTTCAATACTCTCAAGGCATTGAATTTTCTCATGCGTGTTTTTTTCTTTTTGTCATGGATTTTTTGTTTTTCTTCATCCAATGATTTTAGGTTTATTATCTAATATTTTTCCTTTTTGGGTGTAGAACTTGATACCGTGTGCAAGTGTAGCGGAGAGAAATCTATTAGCAAACACTTCAAAAATCATCGATTTAAGGAAATCGTCACTTATGGCCTAATTGCTCTTGGATATAAAACCTCTGTCTGTAAATCCAAATGGGAAATGTCGTCTTCTATTTTAGCTAGTAACTCTCAACTCTACTAACTACTTATATTCCTTTTCTAGTAGTTACGTTCATGCAAATATGTTGAGTTCTTGTAGGTTCTAATATCAAAGACCATATTTTTATAGTTTCAAGACTTTCAAATTGGGATTTTCTACTCATTCATGAATTTCAAAAATGGTTAAACAGTTCAATAAGTATATGATATCTGTGGCTTGTTTGATTTAACGTGATATCTTGATATTCATTGGTTGTTTCTCAAGTCATCTACTGATTAATGTGCAAACTTCAAACTTCTTTAAATCATCATTCAATTTCAAAATACAAGACACTGGTAGAGATTCTAACATATATTCTTCTTTTGATAAACTAAAACAAGAGGTCATTTAAATATGCCTAGATGCTTGACAAGCTTAAGGCCGAGCATGAGCGTGGTATCACCATTGATATGATATTCATCAAAATACATATGCTAGCTTGATAGAACTCAAACTTCTTTTGACATACTTTTTTTAATTTTGACACAAAGTAACACATGATTCAGTTTTCTAATTATTTTTCTAATTACAACTATTAGAAGTATGGCACATCTATTTCACATCTAATTTTCAATTATATGAGATCTTTATCCATTACATGTTTATGATTTCTTCAATGAGACAATTGAGGTCTAAGTGTTCAGTCAAAGACCATTTAAACATAACTAATGCAAAATATTTTCAGTCGTATTTTAAAAGAAATTGAAATATTTAGAACTAAAGCTTCAATTTGAGACACTCACAAAAAATTTTTGGTATATAACATAGTAGTTTTGACACAATAATACATATATAATATTTTCCATGGTCCTATACTTATGTTTAATTCAAATAATAATGTATCTGGTTGTCATTTTGGCAAAATATGTTGAATGTAGGAAGTACTAAAAAAACTCCAAAACACTCATTCAAGTCTTGATACTTTTAAAAATCACAGTTATTTTGCTTACCTGGTAAATTTTGCTTCTATAACTAACAACTTTTACTAGACAATTAGAGAAATATTTTCATTTTTTGATACTTCAATTTACAGCATAGGCATTGAGCTTTCTATTGGACATCTTATCTCCTTTCTTGTGTTTAAATGTTTTTCCCTTTTCTTCTTCTAATGGTCTCAGAATCAACTTTACTTTTAGTAGCAACACTAACAGATATTTTGCTAACCACTAGGGATGGGAAGTTGTTGTAAAAGTTGTGCAAGAGAAGGAAGCTATTAAACAGAAGCTTTGTAAAGATTTGAACAATCTAGTATATATGAATTTTTACATAGAACTCAACATGTTCTTTTGCTTTTCACATTTCAAAATATATTCCTTTACAGGTGCGGGAAAGTAGTGTTGCCCAGTTTTCAAGACTAAAGGAATTGAAACAATGGCTGAAAGCTCTAAACCTAAGCAAATCATCCACTTTTGTTCCCTATGTAAGATTCCTATCAACCTTCATATAGGATTTGCAAGAGTTGTATTTGTGAATGCCTAAGTTTTATGCTTTTCCTTTAATCACTCTTATACTTTACCAGTATGATATCGTCAGTGAAGGAAAAATAAGATAGCTTTCCACTAGTATGATTGTTGGACATCACTATTTCTCCATGAAACTTTCAAATGTAAATAGATGCTACAAATTTAATCTGAAGGTATCTAGTGTATGATACGAAGATATTCTTTTTGGATACAAAAACATCATTCTTAAGTTTAAAGTGTTCTACACAACTTGAGCATGTATGCTAATATGATTAGTTTGTATGAGCATGTATGCTAATATGATTAGTTTGTATGAGCATGATAAACTAATGAGTCTCTTTCGATTGTTTGATGTAGCTCATATAGATATTAGTTAACTAGATTCCAAAGTTCCTTGAGATTGATATAGCAAACCATGAGGTTGAGATAACTTCACAGCTTTTTTCAGTGGAAGCAAAATATGAATTTGGTCTTAAGTGCATAACTCGGGAAAAACAGAAAGTTACTGTGGGGATATGAAATCATTTTGATACATATTCTTCGAACAATGTGATTAAAAATATATTATATATTTTTGGAGCACAAATAGTTTTATTAAGTTCTGTTGATTGTGATGCTATCACCCATGGTAGTTTTCATATTCTAATATTTGTTTTCCCAACTATTAGCCCTTTGATTATGTTCATCATTATTCAATGAATCCTCATAAGCATAGTGACAAAACCTCAAACTTTTTTTTTTCTTTTATACTTTGTTATTTGACAAAATTATTCCAAATTTTTCTTTGATTTGTTCATGAGCTTTATTCAAATACTATGTACTAAATCATTATTTAAATTTTTTGTTAGATAAGTGACTTTTTTATCCAATAACATCATTCGATTTTTACATTTTCTCACACAAATATATGCATTTATAAACTAAATACATCTTTGCATTATCAAATATATTCCCAAAGAAAATATGACTTTTAATGAATTTTGTTATGATTATGAGATTTTATCAACAAATTTCTCACACTACCTCAAGTAGGAATGGCAAAATAATCTTCAATTTTAGGGTCCCCACGGGGATCCCTGAATTCGGGGACCTGAATTTAGTGAATTTTTCCCCGCAAGGATAGGGATGAGGATGGGGAAGAAATCCCCCTTAGGCTACTTCAGGGATGGGGATCATACTCCCCGCCCCACTGAGTCCCCATCCCCATTAAATAATATATGTATATGTATTATTTTTTTTTTACTTTTTGGAAATTTCATATAATTTATAAAAATTTATTAGTCATATAATATAAATAAATTAAGTGTGACCTTTTGCTTTAATTAGGACTCAAGTTCACTTGTTTTTATTTTAGGAGATGATAACTTGTTGGCCTTAATTTGCTATTTATTGCTAGAAATATACAAAATTTTTGAATTTATTGCTAAAAATTTGCTATTATTAAAAATTGATTGTGCTTGAAATTATGATTTAGAGCTGGTTTAATCGTGTGAATAGAGGTTATTCTTTACTTTTTAATCAATTGTATACACAATAAAAAAATAAACTAATTTTGGGGATCCCCGCAGATCCCCACGGGGGTTCAGGGAACGGGGATGGGGGGGGGGGGAAATTCTCGGGGACAGGGATGAGGGAACAAACAGGGTTGGGGAATGGGGACAGGGGAGTATCTCCCTGCCCCCGCCCCACTTGGGTGCCACCCCTAACCTCAAGTGCCTGAATCATGAATTTTATGAATCCACAAATGATATAGTGATTTAGGAATTATTACTAGTGCATCTACTTCTTATACATCATTAGTTAAGTGAAATACAAATATATGCATATATATATATATATATTTATAAAATTGAACATGTGAATTACATATATAACTCTTCATTTTGATTACTTAGAACTCTTATTAATTTGTTGATATTGATGGTGACTGGCTTTGTGGAGGAGAAATCATGTAAATTTGACCTGCACTCACATGAACCATCATTTACCTTGTGAATTTTATGTAACCTTGGCCAATTACCATGTCTAGGATAGGAATCAAAGACTGGCACCGGCTATTATAACTCAAGATATTAGCAATTCCAAGTACAATAGAAGTAGCCAATGGAAAAGTAGGATGTACAGCTAACTAAAGCAATGCTAGGGACTTTAATGTTAAAGGCCAAAACCACCAATCTTCTATTAACAAGGCAAGGAAGAGAGAAGAAGAATAATATTATTCATGGAAAAGTAAGTAGAATAGGAGCAATACCTAAGGGTAGAGGTCCCATTCTACCTAGCTGGATTGGGGCTAGTTTTGATGTGGATCGTAGAGGTTACGATTAACATTTTAAGAATAACTTCCCCTGGGTAAAATTGTGGCTCTAGAGATATACTATTTTTCAAATATGTATTTTGCTTATCCAATTTATTCATTGTTTAATCGTCACAACTCAACAGATTGTTAAAATTCATCAAATATCTGAATGCAAAGAAAAATTATATGAATTCATAATTTTGAACATGTTTGTACATGAAACTTTTACAAACTTTAATGTTTATGGCTCGGTCTTAACTTTATGTGAAACTTATCCGATGTTGTCTTGGTGATTGCGTGAATTTGTTCAACATTAGTGATGATTTTCTAATGAAATGAAGGATGTGGAAATAAAGAAAACAAGTTATGGAAATGTTTAATTTTGAGTGATTAATAACACTGGTGCTCTAATTTCAATTGCAAAACTTTGCTGTGAAAAACATATTTAGTAAGGCCTTTAGTTATGCATCTAATCTACTACAAGGAAGATGGACCCTACCTACTTGTAGCTTATAAATAAGTTAAAAGCTAAATGCAGTTATTCAATATATAACTTGGTGTATCTAAATTTTAGCTCTTTCTATTCGAATGATGATAGTCTATAGTTTTCTTTAATTATTACAAATCAAGAGAAACTTGATTTGTCTAGGTTACATGCTAATATTAGTAAGGGGATATTTTCTTGTATTGAACTTAGTAGATTTTGAAGTTGAGGTGTCCTGAAGTTGCATGCCACTTTTATGTTGAGCATGACTCTATATTACTATTATCTTATCGATAACAGTATGCAACAAAATTACTATATCAACTAAAACTTAATTGCGCTATCACAATGTGCATGAGGAAACAATTGATGAGATAATTCAAGATGTCGGGTTTGAAGTTTCATCAATCGGAGAAGAAATTAATGAGAAATCATTTCAAGTATGTCAAATTCGCATAAAAGGAATGATGTGCACTTCTTGCTCCACAACCGTGGAATTTGGTTTGTAATCTTTTTCTTGGTATTTTTGATTCTTAGAGATGTTGCAAATACTTTCCCCACTTTTTGTTATTGTTTTCTTTACTTTATGAACTTTTTAGTCTTCAAGTTTAATCTCTCCATGTAGCCTTATTGGTATGTTTTATGCCATAATTGATCAAAGTTGTTGAATAAATTAGGCTACCGCTTAATTTTTCATCTTTATGCTTATTATATTCCATGTATCTTTGTCCTTTAATATAATATAGCGTAAAAGAAAGTTCAATTTTTTTCTTCATAAATGAGTGTGACAAGACTGCTCACCGAGAATAAGTTTACAAAAATTTATATTGCTATATCGAATATTTTCAAAATCAAATCGAATAAAGAATTGGTGATGTTACTAATTATTTGTTTGATCGGTTTGACCGGTGTGACGGCATAGTGATATAATAATTATATTTAATTTTATAAATATATAATATTTTAATATTAATAAAAAATAAAAATTTCAATAATATAGGAAAAAATATTATTTAAAGAATTTTAGTTCTTACTCATTTTAAAGATGTTCCTTAAAAGAAAATTACCATTTTATAATTAGCCAGTTATAAATAAATAATTTAATTAAAAGTAATATTTGACATTAATTTAAGTGATTGCTCATTTCATGCTTCAAAGCAAAGTAAAAATAAGTTTTCTCATACTAAATATTCAAATAATCGAAGAGAGATTAAATAAAATAAAATAAAATAAGAAGCTAAAAATAAACATCTATATATAACTACTACTTTATTAAATTTCAAGAAAATAAACTCATATTTTCAAAAAGCTATATGTACAAATCTTTATTCATCATCTTCAACTCATGATTCCTCTTTTCATTTTTATATTTTTCCCAAAAAATAAAAAAATAAGTTAATAGATGTCAAACCAATCGAACCAACTTTTGATTGATACCCTTATTTATCTGTTAAAGAAAATTGCTTCATAAATGAATTAGCACATTTGTTTGAATCAACGGGCATGACACCATGCCTCGCACGATGCGCTCTACTCTAGTATTTAATAAGTGTGTATATTTTCCCACATCCCCCTCCCCCTCACCCGAACCCACAACTCCACCACTGGTGGTTTATATATTTTTAATAAATATATGTATGTTATAATATTTAAATATATTATATGTATATACATTTATATATATACACATATTTAAAGCCACTACCCACCACTCTCTCCCTTCCCCACACCTCCCATCAATTGTTGCTACTAGGGCAACCAAGAGAAAATTGCTAGTTATGTCAAGCAATAGGCATAAGGTTTTGAGGGAAGGGGTGTGCATGGGTTTGCTGAGTTTATATATATCCAAAAATATGCATATTCTTTATCTATAAATATATTATATATATACTTATATATAAATATAAAATTTCATATTTTTTATAAATAAGATTGAAATGTGAACCATTAATATTTTTTTCCAAATTTTTCTTTCTTACTAAGACAAAATAGGTAAGATAGACATTCCTTATATGAGGGCGTTTTTGTCCTTACACTTAAAAAATCTAATTAAATGGAAGAAGGGAGGTATTGTGCAATTTTTTAAAAATTATAGTGGGGCAAGTTGCATTTTTTTTTTTCACATGGTTTTTTTTGGCTCTTTTCCCATATCATGGGGAGTATAATGCAATTTACCCAAAGTAGTAAGCCATTGGATTAAGGGGATTATTGGAGGAAATCATAATTAGCCAAAACTTAACTAAAACTGTACAAATGATGGTTGTCGCTAAATTTTGAACATGTTGCATCCAAATAGGGATATGTGCAGGTTTTTAAACAACAACTAGCAGTATTAAAAGAAAACTTATTTAAAAGCATCAAATTTTATATCAATCTTATGAACCATTCCACCTATCATTTTTATAGTTTAAACTCTCTACCTCAAGTTTATTTTTTGAGTTTACTCTTCATCCACTTAGATTAACCAGAATATCCTCATTTTAGTTTTTTTTATTGGTTGAGAAATATGTTTCTCACGGTCGCCTATGCCTCTCTCTTGTGTGTTCTCTATTTCTCGCCGAACGCATTGGATTTTCCCTTTTTCGTTTCTACCATCATCGACAATAGGTTAGCAGAAAGAAAGCCTAATCTCTCTTTTTTGCATGGTAAATCTATATTCTAGTCTTTTACCCATTTATAATAGCATTCCTTTTTTATTTTTCAAGCTTTAAAAATGTTAAGTACTAGGAAAGAATCTCAAATCCGGCTTTTAAAGAGTTGTTTGTACAATTGGGGGCATGTATCATTTCAATTTTTAAAAGCATGACTTTAACAAAGCTATATTTTCAACTTGGAAAAAAAGTAGTGTGAAATCTACCCTCAATTCCACATAGTCCAATACCTTGCTCTCTATAAAAAAATCTATGTGACTTTGAATGCTGATGAGGATGTGTCCAACATAGTTCATCTATATTTCTACCTGAAAATGACCATAGTTGACATGATGGTTATATGAGGGATTGAGAACATTGCACGAAATTGTTCCACATAGTTCAATATCCAAAAGGAGTGAGCAAAAGGTTTGCAAACTCCAAAGTTTTATTTATATACTTAAGCAAGTATCCCAAAATTGAAACTTACATTTTGATGCAACAGTCAAACAGCTTGGCTTCATCAAGAATGTATATGAGCTATGTCTAAACAAAAAGGCTAGTGGAGTTTAGTCCAATTCTTGACGTTTTATGTCAATGACATCCTTCTAATTAAGAATAATAAAGGAATACTAAAGTGTGCTAAAAGCATGGTTATGTGCGTAATGCTCCAAAAATGATTTGAGAGAAGCATCTTTTATATTAAGAATACAAATCTATATAAATATATCTTAGAGAATGGTGGGCCTCTCTCAATCAGTGTACATGGACAAGATAGTAAAGTGGTTTAGTTTGGAGGAATCCAAGAGAGCACACCTCCTCATAAGATATGTTTATCATCTCTATAAGTTTATAGGGCCTTAAGACTAAAAAAGAGAGAAGAAAAATGATTCTCACACCCTATACATCTGCGATAAGGAGCATAATGTATGCGATGCTATATACAAGATAGAAATGTAGCTCACACTATAAATGTTATGACTCATTACCAATTTGATCCCAATGAAGGTCACTAAAGCATTGTAAAAGCAATTCTAAAGTACTTATGAAGAATAATTCTTTGTATATGATGATGGAGAATTGAAATTTGAGAGGTTTTTGGATTCTTGTTTCCAATCAAATATAGATGACTTTAAATTGATGTTAGGATTTATATCTTGCCTTAATGACAGTATGGTTAGTTGGAAGAGTTCCAAGCAAGAAATTGCTATTGACTCAACTACTAAGGTAGAGAACATTGCAGCATCAAATGCCACAAAAGAAAGTGTTTGGATAAAAAAACTTTATCCAATAGTTAGATTTAGTGCCTAGCATTATGGAGCCAGTTATCTATTATTGGGACAATAGATTTATCGTGCAAGTGAAAGAGTGAAAATCTCATCAAAGGTCTAATCACATTTCAAGGAAGTATCATTTGATCTGAGAGATCATTGATAGAGGCAATATTGGAATAGAGAAATAGAGAGAGTTACCTCTGAAAAAAATATAGCAAACCCATTATCTAAACCCCTATAGCAAAAGATCTCTGAAAGACATCTTGAAAAGATGACCTTAGGAGTTGGGCAATTAGCTTTAGGACAAGTCAGAGATTGTTAAAGTAGTGCCCAATAAGCTAATTAGATTAGTGTATAACTACTCTTTTGAAGCACTCTTATTTGATCAATATAATCATGTTCTTGGCCATCTTCATGTTATGCTTCTTCATTAAGCATTTGGTTGAAGCCTGCCATGTTATGCATGACTATGGGACACAGTATAGGTTATGGTTGGCTACATCATGAAATGTGTGTCTATGATTGTTATCTTGAAATTACTCCAAGTCATATAATCTATGAGATAAAGGCATCATAGATTTGGATAGACTTGCATTAGTGATGTATGCTCAAAAGGTTGGATGAAGCCAAGTTTCCTGGGCATCTATGTAGTAGACATCGATACACATTAGTTGGTGTTCGTTAGAGAACAAGTTCACTGAGGA
>JACGDI010003169.1:276672-295856 GCA_014898725.1 Jacaranda copaia
ATGTATCGATCACTTAGCAGGTCACAAGGTATGTATTTCGAGCATAGCTTACTTGTGTACGGAGATTTGTGAGAATTAATAAAAGAGTTATTTTGCTCATTTTGTTGAATGAGTTGATTTTCTATGTTTTTCTACAAAATTTGATTTAAGAAGCTATTGTGCAAGGCAAGATGATAATTTCAAAAAGAGTTTCTGAAGTTGAAGTCGGAGAAGAAATGATCATCAAGGATAGATACATAGATATTAAGGCTATTAGGATTTCGACAAATATCGTGACCCTATGCCTCAATCGGGAGATAAAAAATAGGAGAATCATTTTGTGTGGTACTCGCAAGCGGAAGGGTTCACACAAATCGATTTCACCTGTTGATTGGGCTCCATGGGCTTGTGACTAGATATTGGCCATAGAGATGAATTAATGGATATTAGCTCAATAGTGGTTAACTAAAAGAGTTTATGACTGGAATAGCATTTAATATTTATAATTAAGTCATAAAGAATTGTTGGCCCATGTCCAATTGATTGATGAACCCAACAAGTCACACACAAAATTCAAAATGTCTTCACAGTGGATATTATCTAAGTTTTAGATAATACTATCCAAGAAGTTAAATAGAGAAGAAGAAATTAATTACCCTTATTAATTAAAGAATTTAAATAAATCCAATTGAATAATTTCTTATTGAGTTGAAGCTAATTATAATTAATTCAAGTGTTGAGGATAATATGATTATTTAATTGAGAGAAGAATTTATAGAGACAAATTGATGGACCATAAATTGGCATTAGAATTAGATTTTAATTAAGATCAATTTATGTACCATCAAACTAGAAGAGCATGATCTAGTGTGGGATCACACTAGATAACGCTTAGGTGGACCAATAGATTATGTTTATTAGATGGAAAGTGCGATCCTAATATATATTGTATATATAAATATTCCATAAAATGGAATGTGTGAGTCTTATATATAGTGTATATATATAAGATTCCATAATATTGAAAGTATGACATACTAGAGGGTGTTTAGTATGTTGGGGCACACTACACAACTTTAGATAGACCACCTAAACTTAATTTTGGAGGATATTCCATGGTGATGGAAGATATGATCATAATACATGTTGGTATATGTGTATATGAGTCACATATTTTGAGCCAAATATTATCTATAAATATCCCAAAGTGGCCACCCCTTTGCTCATGTCACTTGACAATGTATTGGCAAAATTACTAGCTTCAAAATATCCTCTTTTCTAGTTTTTTTCTCCCTCCTAAAGTCTCTCTAACCTTTTTCTTCCTCCAAGCTTTAAAGATCATCTTTGGCTATTTTCTTCAAAGTGTGAAGATCACTTGGTGTGTGGATACTTTTTGAGGAAGAGTATTTGTTCTTCTAATTGGTATGGCGCCTCTCTATTGCTAAGTTGTTGGCAAGATCCACTGGAGGTGTAGATCTATTTTTTGGAGTGGGATACTAGAAGAGTTCAAGGGATATAATTCAAATTGCTCTTTAAGTCAACATCTACTATAAAAGGAGTGCTAGACCAATGTGTGTTTTTTAGCCATATATATTCATGATGCATGAAATGATTGTACGGAAGATATATTTAATGTGATTAAATGTTTAGCTTCCTATGTTGTTAATTAAATTTTTTAAATTAAAAATTTCAAGCTTCTCCTCCTTGCAAATCTTCCTTCATTTTATACTTGCTTTTTCCATGGCAGAATTTACCTCAAGTTTATGGATGAAACAACATAAAATATTATCTAACATAACAAAATCATATTTTCTTCAAGCACTGATCATGATAGTATGAGCCCAAATGGTTGAGAAGATAACTATTCATATCCAACCACTTATGCTCTTATTCGTACTGCTTAGTAAATATTCATTTCAATATCACCATCAAAAGTGAAATAATGTTTCGTGACTATATTAGTTATGGGACTAAATAATCATAGTATATGATCAAATAATGACTTAAACAATTAAATTTAACTTAATTTCTAATATATGAAGAATGATACCATATTCAGAGAAAATTATACCCCTTTTTTCAATTTCAATATTTGATTATGGATATATTATACGTGATTCTAATAATTTAGTATGCCTTTTGGAGTTTTTCTATATTCTATTTTCCTTTAATTAAATTTACCTCAATTCTTATTAGAGAAAAAATATATAAGATCATCTAATGCTATGCAAATTATATTTTCTTTACATAATAGTTGTGATAGCACGAGTTTAGATGATTGGGAAGACAACTACTCACATTAGACCATTTTTATTCTTATTCATACAACTATGAAGCATCGGTATAGGTGATAAATGTATTATTTCTACATCATCATCAAAAGTCAAATAATATTCTCATGACTATATCAATTATAGGACGAAGAAACCATGGTTTGATAATCAAACAATGAATTAAATAACTAATTTTAACTTAGTTTCTAATGCATGAATAATGAAACTATATTCTAAGAAAATAATACTATTTTTTTTCAATTTCAGTACTTAATTTTGGATATATTATACGTGATTCTAATAATCTACTGCATTTTTGGAGTACTTTTATACTTGTTTTTCCTTTAGCTGAATCCATCTCAATTTTACATTTTGATATCAATGTTACAGAAATAAGAACTTGAATAGTTATATTAATCAAAAAGGTTAATTACACGTTGCCATCCGAACTATTCAATTTTTTACACTTTGCCTCCTGAACTTTTTTTCTTTACACTCAACCATCTAAACTTTGAATTTTTTTACACGGTACCATAAATTGCTATTTTTGGTGGAATATTCCACCATGATTCCATCACGTGCAATGCACGTGCCTATTTTTAAGGGAAAATTGGAATCACGGTGGAATATTCCATCAAAGATGGCAATATATGACATCGTGTAAAATTATTCAAAGTTTAGAGGGTCGAGTGTAAAGAAAAAAGTTCAAGAGGCAAAATGTAAAAAACCAAATAGTTCAGATGGCAAAGTGTAATTAACCCTAATCAAAATTAACAATATACTAAAATTGATACTATCAAGTAAATAAAATGATATAATAAATACTGCAAACTCATTATCTAATATTGAAATCTGGCATCTGACCAAACTCTAAACATTAAACACTTTTTTCTTAGTTGTTTTTGCCTTCTTGTGGAAAATAGGTTTGGTCTAGCCACATAAGCCAACTACTTGCAATCATAACGATGCTTCTTTTAAGCAACTAAATTATCTTGTTCCTTCTTATACTAGTGACCTTATGTAAGGTGTGATTTCTACACTCTTTTATATTGTATCAAAATATAGCAAGCCATCATCACATTTATCGAAATGTAGAAAGCTGTGCTTATAGCTCAGAATTATAGCAACTATATGTGCTTGATATGTGTTAATGATATATACATTTACATAGTCCCAAAAATCATTTTGGTTCCTTGCATAACACTCAATCCAAAGATAGTAATAAACTCCATTATCCACATTGCCTTTTTGTTAGTTAGAATACCTTTGTTGGACTTCAGCTTTTCTAGCTTCATATACCTCAGCAAATACCAGAGGTATCCTACCATAAACTTAACTTGTAGAAAATAACCACAATATCACTTGTTATTTTCTTAAAAACTTGTTTACATGATTAATACTTTTAAAATGCAATAAACTTACATAAACTTTTGTTGTCATTTTTGATTGAGGAGCTCGACAGAGTTTGTATTTGTGAACTTCTTAATGGACACATCAAAAGTCGAGAGGGACCACTACCATTTATAAATAATTGGAAAATAATGAATCAACATCTAATTAGCACATCCAAATTGAGATGCTCAAGCATCTTTTATGAACTTACTCTCATTTGCTAAAAAAATATTTAATATTGCTAAGGTTTTATTATATATTTTTATTCAAATTTTCCAAGTGCCTCAATATTTTGATCCAACCAATTTTAGTTGTGTTAGTACTCATTTTACCATATAAAGTATTGAAACCTTTCTATTTAAGTTTTTCTAAATTATTTACTTGAACAATGATAGACATACACCATATTCCATGTCCACAAGTATCCTTGAAAGAGTTGTTATATAATATCATCATATACCAATCAATTATAACATATCTCATCTCTTTTCGAAATAAGATATCACACAGAGCATTTCCTTTTATAAAGTACCTTAGTCCATCTCAAACAATGACACTTTAAAAGAATTCAAAATTATCAGTTAAGAGATCATTAAATTAATATGAAAAGAAAATTAAGTGATAAAATTGTTCTTACTCCAAATTATCTTGAGATAAAATATAATTAATAACATTCTATTGTTTGTCAAGTATGTCATTGTGCCCTTTATGATATATTCTCCCTTGAAACACACAAGGGGGCTTTCTGGCTTCTTCAACACCAACATCACTATAGACAACAATAACACCCTTATCCTAGAAGGAATATATGATTTGCATTATAAACAATAGCGTGTAGTGTTCTTTCTCAATAAATCTAATATTCAAAAAAACTTATACAATATTACTTGTACATAAGTCTGGTAATTATACAAAGATATGAAGTACTAAATATCAATCTTCAGAGTATTTAAATTAACCTTTGTAGTATCAACTTTTCTTTCCAATGCCCTCACCCACCTTTTCATCATTATCACTCAACTCAATAATACTTTAGCTCACCTATGCAACATTTTTCTTTGAGCTTTTTCTACATCCTCTATGGCCTCTACAAGTGCACCTCCTTTATGGTCTCTACAGGTGCAAACATTTTTTTCCATTTGATGATGTGGAGAGGGGGTGGTTTGACAAAGTCTACATATTTTTTTCCTCTTATTATCTTTTATTCTCACACCTCTGACAATAGAAGAGGTGGAATAATGCTTTTTTCACTTCTTTCTTCACATGAACTGTCATCTTCCTCTTCTTTTCCCCCCAACAATCACCATCACCATTAACTAGAGTCTCAACCTCATCAACAACACATTTAACACTACCAGTCTCATTTCCAATACCTCAACACTAGCAGCAGCAGCAACAACAGTCTTTGGATCTTCTATGGGGCTGCCATGAACCTCAACATTGGCATGTCATGATGGTACACCAAATGTGGCTCCACATAGCTATCTCTAATACCAATAGTAGCAACACATTATCCTAGTCCTCTTTATCTCTAATACCAATAGTAGCATCACATTATCCTAGTCCTCTTGTTTTTCTTTATCCTCATCAACTTTTTCATCTTTTTCTTTATTTTTCTCTTAATTCTCCTTGTCCTCATCAGCTTGCTTTTCTTTATTAGCTTTTCTTTCCTTATCACTAGGGCTGTAAATGAATATTCAAAAATTCATTTACCGTTCGCATTCGTATCTATTTATACAAAATTTATCCGCATCCATTTAAAGTGGATATTATCCGTATCTGATTAGTAGATATCCGATTATAAATGGATATGAATATGGTAAATGCATATCCGATCTGTTTAATATCCAATCTGAACGCATATTTATTAAATAATATATTTTTATATTTTTTAATAAAAAATTCATAATTCATATGTCTATATATAAATTATAATTGAAGAATTGGGAAGGAAAAAGAATAAATATAAAAAATTATTGTAATATAGAGAAAAAAATAAAGAATAAAGTTAATCAACGCAATTATTGTTGGTTGACTTTATAATTAATATACTTAAATGCCATTATTATTATGAATAAGTACTAATAATCAATTATAAAGTTAATTATTAATTGGAAATTACACTATTTGTTTGATTGCTTTCTTTTTAATAAAATTATATAGTTCTTCTATTAATTAAAATATGTTTTTGTTATAAATTCATAGATTTACTTATTTGAATATCTGTAAATAGATATTTAAATAATTATTATCGAATATGAATATAAAAAAATAATTCGAATACGGATAAGTTTAATAAAATATAAATAAATCTAAATAATTATAATCGAATATAGATATATCCGAATTCGACCGATATCCGACGGATACAAATTCGGATATTATTTTTTAATCGCCAAATTCGTATTCATATCCGAATATTCAAAAAGTTAAACGAATACAAATATGAAAACAATTTATGCGATCCATTTAATATCCATTTACACCCCTACTTATCACCAACATAGACAACAAGTCCTTTGCTCTCTGGCAAGGCAAGTGTTTACTTCAATGAGTCAAGTTCTTCATTTTCTCTTTTAATTAGGCTTCAAATTGCAGACATCACATTTTAGCGCTAAAGGAACCTATAGAAAGAGCATAAAATTATTAGTAAAATAAAGAATGTAAGCTTCAATAAGTAATCATGTTTGCTTAAATGATTACATGTATTGAAGCTATAAGTTTTTCCTTCTCACAAAATGGATATCTAGGTATAGCCTGTTACAAAAAGAATTTACATGTTTATTTCAAATATCAAACTTACAGTGAATTATTATTAGCATAAACGATAAATTTGTATTTTTATCTCTTTTAATTAATTTAAGTGTTTCCTTTGCAGCAACTTGATTATTGAGGATGTTGCTCTCAACCCACCAAAAGAACCGTGGCATGCATGTGAAGTGTAGGATTTTTGTGTGCTCATACACCAATGTCTGTCATTGACAAAGGTAATCTTAGGGTTAGTTAAGGACAAATGACAACAATTCTGTAGTTTATATATTAAAATTTACTCACCGACATGCAAACTGTACGCTTAGTAAAGTACTACTTCTTTACTCCTGCCCTATTTGATTTCCTAGATGATTGATCATCTCTTCAATTACAAAACTACATGCAACCTCTCTCTATGCATACAAGCTAATAGAAAATAGATTAGTGATATAAGGAATAACAAACTGAGGTGTAGAATAATTGCTCACCAGAAATAAAATTCAATTAAAGATAAAATGTATATACATCTTAGTAAAGTTATCTATATCTTGACCACTATCTCTATCTACCAATACTTTTAACCTTTTTAATATTTCCAGACAGTTAACACTCTTCAATTTTCCTAAAAACAAAGGTTCAACTATTTTATACTTCATCCTTAGTCCTACATCCACATATTGGTCAACATGAGACAACCCCAATACCATAGAGAACTTTGACCCCCCTAAATAGAACTAAAATGTCTTTACCGAAAACAAATAAATTAGTTTGTACTTGAAAATGAGGTAAGATTGATGTAACTCGGTTGAAGCTACTGGTGGCTTTGGCATATCGTAATACACATGGAATGGGGTTTTGTTTATTGCTTTAAGGTGTCGGAACCCATTTTGGGTTTAACTTATTCATTATCTTATGAAAGTATTAAGGAGAGCAATGAGAGGATAACTTGGATTTGTTTCTTTCCATTCTACAAATAGAGAAAGAATATAAATATATTTTAGAAACATTTTATCATATACATGTATTAAGGTTCCAATATTGCATACACCACTATAGATATTAAATGAGAGTCTTTTGTACCAAAATACTTGCGTACAATACTAAAGGAGCTAATGGAATGCTTTTTTGAATGAACAATAGAAAAGGATTAACATACTTTACACCCTTCAAATAGATTATATTTTGAATAAAGTCCCTAAAATTTTGTTGTCAACATACCCAAATTGATCGTGCTTCAAATCAAGTTTATCATTTAAAAAATCAGCTATTATTTAATTGAATAAATTATATACTAAATATTTAAAAAAAAAGAAAGAAAGGAAAACTAGAGGATCTTCAATCAAATATGAAAGAACTTAAAATTAGGGTTCTGATTATAATTCAAATTGAAGTGAGGTGCAAGCCAAGGGTCCAATATAAAATATTTAAAAACTGAATTCTAACTTGGTTACACCTCCCCAAGGATCTAATTCATGCTAATAAAGTGAATTTAGGTTAGAAAATACCTTTATAGAAAAATCCAATCAAACAGAAGAAAACTAGCTTGAACTCCTTCAATGCAGTCTCGCCTGGCGCAGCAGCTTGTGGACAACTTTTGCCCAACTAAATTTCCACCGAATGAGTTGAAATTTGGACAGGAGATCACCAACACCTTCATTGACCTTTAGTAAAAATTTCAGCCAAATCAGAACATTAGCAGTGCCTTCAGAAACACCCCCAAGTTTCTGCCCAAATAGAGGATCTCCAAAAGGCTAGCAATCCAATTGTTTTGCCTCTCATGATAAGATCCACACACCAATGGACAATCCAAATATCCTCTATGTTATCTGAAAAACAAAGAAGAGATGAACACAGATATAGGCTGATTTTAGAGCTAGGAAATGAAGAAAAATGTGAAGTTTCAACACATGAGGCAACACAAGCAAAATTGGAGGGAAAGAAAGAATCTAACAATTAGATCTAAAATGCTTGTGTTCACATCACCTTGGCCACCCACCCTCCATATCTATATATAGATGGAGGGAAGGTGTGATGCTTAGGTGGCATCATACCATCCTCAAGGTTGGCGCCAACTTGCAAGCAAATTGCATGTGAATTTATTAGTCTTTCAAACCTATTTCAACATCCCTACCTTATGTTGACCATATCCAATTCCCTGTGGCAGAGCTCGCTCTTGATGTAGAAGGCCACTACACTACCTCAGCTAATTCAATTTAAAAGGGCTTATTTGATTTAGTTCCCGAACAAGTAACTATGCATATAATCGCAAGCAAGTTTCATGTGAATTTAAAATGCATTTGAATTTCATTTGGAATCTTCATTTCATTTATTGAAATCATTCAAATAAATTCTAATGCACTTCAAATGAACTCTTCATATGAATTTTTTCTCCAAAATTAATTCTTCATTTTAATTAAATTAAACACTTTAATTTAATTATTTAACTTTTGACTTAACTTTTAAGTCTATTAGCTTAACTCTTTAAGCTAGTTATAGTTAACTTAACTCCTTAAATTAACTTGACTAATTAATTATCATATAGCACAAATTAAATTAAATCCTTAATTTAATTGGTTTAATTTAACTCCTTAAATTATTTAGTTCAATTTAGCACTTAAATAGATTAAGCCAAAATGATCAAAAACTAGTCAACTGAGCACCTCCTCAAAATCAATCATGATGGAATTTCTAACTCTTAGAAAATTTTCTTCATCAAGTAGGATTTTCAATTGGCTTTTGTATGTGACCTATTAAGTTCTACCATTGACTAGACATGGATTCAAAACTTTTTGTGATTTTAAGAATATCATATATTCACATCAGTTTAAATTTCTTTAAACTATTGACTCAATTCAATTAATTTCATTAATTGAAGAGTACCGAATCTCCATGATTCATGTCCAACCTCAAGCCCATGGGCCCAACTAAGTGACCGAAATGAATGCTCTTGGAAAATCATTCTAACTCTATGCTTACCATGTAAATATGGTCCTTCCATCTCCTATCTCTCGAAAGAGGTCTAGGATAATATATTTTTCAGCTCCCTAATAGTCTCAATACTATGTTTCTATTCTCAATATTCGATTCCTATTTATGACCTCATCTTTGGAAAACTCATTTTTCAAATTATCATACTGCCTTGTGCAAGGACTCTTTGGAATCAATCCTTATAGAATACATAGAAGATGTACTTGACCTTCACAACGATGAGGAGTTAGATCCTATCTTAGATATCACAAACTTTCATGTCTAAGTAGCTCATACTCAAACTCAACCCAAAACACTGGCTGAGTAATTAAGGAAGAGTCAAAGCATGAAGACCTAAACATAAGATTACCATGGATCCTCAGGTAAAAAAACTAATTATATGCACAAGCATAAGCTGGAGAACTTGCTATTATAGCTATTCAGTGAATTCTTTGGGTAGGTTTTTATGGAACTTATTCTCTAACAAGCACCCACTAACATGTACCTATGTCTCACATCATTACTCATGAAATGGAGCAATATCAAACCCTTAGATTTATGCATCGTTAGTACAAGTCTATTCAAATCTAATATGCCCTGTCTCATAAGATCCTATGAAAGATTTAAGTTCACGACCATGTAAAACTTGTTTCATAATCACCATCCAATATGTGACCAACTCCTATAGTATTATGTGATCTAAGGGATTTAATCAAATGCTAGTGAAGTAAAGAAAGCATAAGATGAAGATGCCCATTTTTAATTAATATCATTCAATCAAAATTGTATCACAAGTAAAATAGTTTACATACCAATCTAATTGGCTGCGATGCACTATTCCAACATAAATCTAGTACATAGTAACTAACAGTATGTGTACAATACATGAAAACAAGTAGGTATTGATTTGAAAAGTGTATACACACAAAACTTGCATGAAAAGTTTATGCCTTTCAACAACAAATATATATCATTGCATTTCACTAGAAATACCTTTTTCATTGTGATGTATATGGATGAAAATGAAAAAAAAACATTGGCAAAGATGCGGAAAATAGGAATGTAAACGTTTCATGCCTTCAACATATGTCTCCAATCTAGTACATAATAACAAATATTACATGTATAATATATGAAAACAAGTAGGTATTGGTTTAGAAAAGCATATACATACAAAAATTTCAAGAATATTTTTGCCTTTGTACAACAATCATATATTATAGCATTTCACTAGGAAGTACCTTTTCAAGTATGATGATGTGGATAAAAATTTTAAAAAAAAATTAGCATATGGCAAAAATAGGATTGTAGATGTTTCTTATCTTTAACACAAAACATTGATCAATGCAAAGAAGAAAAATGAAATAGGAGTGGTTCGATAATTATAGTGCCTTTTTAGATAAAGAAGAAAATAAAGGAAAATGGATAGAGAGTCGTGGATAAGAGAATAAAGAAGGAAAAAATGTGGCCAAGCACCTTCTCGCTTGTTCTCAAGAACGTGAAGAAAGTGTAGGTTATTTTATAATTTAAATTTCGAATGGGGCATTTAGTAATTGTGCACTCCATTTAGGAGTGTAGACCAAGAAAAAACAAATTAGGATTGAATCATAAATTGAAGACAGCTTCAACAATTTTTCTCTAATTCACCATTTATTAAATTATAATTTTTTAGTTGGGAATGATAATCATAGATCAACTACAAAAATATCATTTACAAGGAAAATATAATTTTAGGTTTATAACCTTTATTTGATATGAACTTATCCTTATTCTTTAAATTAGGCTCTTATCAGACAAGTAAACTTCTACATGTAATTTTTAATAATATTTTGACCATCCAACTTTTTTTAATACTAAGGAGGTAAAATAAATTAAATTTAAAATGATAAAATTATAGAATAAGAAATTTAGGCATTGATTAAGAACTAAATAAATTATAGAATAAGAAATCATGATTTACTATCTTTTCTTTGTAGATCCAATTGCTCCACACCAAAAGATGCTTAAATTTGCATCTTTCACACAGCAAATGACCTCCAATACAGCCTCTCAATGACCAAAAAAGAGGAGGAAAGAAGCTCAAACAATCACCCAACCAAGCTCCAAAATCAACCATAATGGAAGGTTCAATATCCAATTCTATGTTTCCCAAATATGAAGCCTTTAATGTTGATCCACACACCTAGAAAGATCTCTCAAATCCTCATAGATATGGCAAAATAATCCCCAATTTTGGGGTCATCGGGGGGATGGGGATGGGAAAGAAATCCCCCTATCCCCTGAGGCTACTTGGGGATAGGGATGGGGACAGGGATCATACTCCCCACCCCCACAGAGTCCCTGCCCCCGTTAGAGAATATATGTATATATATATATATATTACTTTTTTATACTTTTTAGTAATTTTATATAATTTATAAAAATTTATTAGTCATAAAATATAAATAAATTAAGTGTGACTTTTTTCTTTAATTAGGACTAATGTTCACTTGTTTTTATTTTAGAAGATGATAACTTGTTGGCTTTAATTTGCTATTGTTGTTGGAAATATAAAAAAAATTTGAATTTATTGCTGGAAATATTCTATTATTGAAAATTGACTATACTTGAAATTACAATTTAGAGCTGTTTTAATCATGTGCATAGAGGTTTCTCTTTATTTTTTTAATCAATTATATACACAATAAAAAAATAAACTAATTTTGGGGATCCCCACGAGGGTTTAGGGAACTGGGACAGGGGGAAAAATTCCCCACGATAGGGATTGGAGACGGGGACGAGGACGGGGACGGGGGAGTATCTCCCCACCCCCGCTCTGCTCAGGTGCCATCCTTAAATCCTCACCTTCTGTGCTAGAGAAGAGAGGAGGAAAAAGATGATATGAATGGTAATTCCTAGGATGAGGAAAGAATCTAGGAGGTAGTTACTCAACATATGAGTTGTGCTACATTTTGGAGAGAAAATGGAAGTATGTAATCACTTGCTATGGCCAACCACATAAGCTATTTATAGGAGAGGATGGAAGCCTCACACCCTCCACGCATGTGCTAACTTGCCAACTTGCTAGAATCTTTTCTAGTTTGAATTATGTTTTTAATATTATAAATTAAAAATGCCAATTCACTAAATTAAAATGGAATCCTTCATTTTATTTTCCCTACAAAACTTGAATTCCCTATATAATTAAATTAACTATTTAATTTAATTAATTTAACTTAACTCATTAACTTAATTAACTTAACTGCTTATGTTAATTGAGCTAACTTTGACTCTTTAGGTTGACTTAACTAAATAAAATGTCATATGGCACCAATTAATTAACTATTTAATTTAATTGGCCTATTTTAACTCTTTAAATTATTTTGATTAATTTAACACTTAAATTAATCAGTCCAAAATGACCAATTGATAATTAGCCAACTAGTTTTCTCTCCCTTTAGGCAAAATCACCCACATAGGAATTTTCTAACTCCTTAAAAAATTACTCCTATCAAATAAGAAATTTCTTAGACTTTTATGTGTGACCCATTATGTTCATCCATTCATTGGACATAGGCTCACAACTCTTTGTGATATTTTGAATATTAAAACATTCGAATTAGTTTAAGCACATTAAACTAATAACTCTTCCAATTAATCTCTATTAATTGAAAGAATACATAATCTCCACGATCAATGTCTAGCAACAAGCCCATGGAGCCCAACTAATTGGATGAATGAATTATATCTAGATAAACCACTATAGCTAACACCTAGCATGCAAATACAGTTTTCCCATCCCCTATCTCTCGAAAAAGGCTCAGGGCAAGATATTTGCCAACTCTCTAATAGTCTCGATAACTATATCTCTACATCTAATGTTCCATTCCACTTTATGACCTCAACTTTAAAAAACTCATTTTCCAATTTGTCATACTACATTGTACAAGGATTTCTTGGAATTGATTATTATAGAATACATAGAAGATGCACTCATTCTTCACAACAATGAAGGAACGGATCTCATCTTAGATCTCATAAACCTTCATGTTTAAGTAGCTCATATCCAATCTAAACCCTAGATAACCCACAGCATGGTCAAGGCAAAGTCCAAGCATAAAGACCTAAACACAAGATTACTATAGATCCTTAAGTCAAAGGACTAATTATATGCACTATTGTAAGCTTTGAGAATACTTTACTATTGACTTGCTACTATGGCCATCTAGTAATTCTCAGAGTAGACTTTCAATGAACTTGTTCTTTAACAAGCACCCACTAATATACATCTATGTCTAACATAGATTTCCCATGAAATTAGGCAATATCCAATTTGGAATATGCATTATTAGTGCAAGTCTATTCAAATCTTAGATGCCTCTTCTCATTCTCATAAGATTATATGACTTAGAATGTTTAAAATCATGACCTTTGAGACTTGTTTTATGATCACCACCATATGTGTGATCAAATGCCATAGTCTTATATGATTTAGGGACTTCACCCAAATGTAAGTAAAGAATAAAATGCAAAAGATGAAGATGACCATTTTATAAGATATCATTTAATTAAGATTATCTCACAATTGGAGTAGTATTTACAAGCCAATCCTAATTGGCTATGAGGCACTATTCCAACAAATGTGTGTAGATAAAAACTTTTAAAGACTGAATTGAGAGATAGGGATCAAATTGAAAAAGGTTAAAAAAATTAAAAGACTTAATTGAAGACGTCAAATTATTGAGGGGTCAATTGTAAAGAGGTCAAATGTTTTTAGGTGAATATGAAAATGTTAAAAATATTTTATGTAAAACCTTCCACTTAAAATTTAATCAAATCCTCAAACGCAAATCCCAATATTACCCAACGTGTGAATAGTTATAAATTGACTGAAGAATATGAAACAACATCGTAAATATGTTCTCCATCTCACAAGAATCATTTTCACACCAAAAACCTTTTTGGAACTCTACTAAATCATTGGTAGTAGTTGTTTTAGTGGTTCCGATGTAGAAACCCAAAATTTATTAAAGGAAAAAGATAGGTCTAATGAGAAGGCAATTCTAGTGGCTGTAATTTTAATGCTTGATGGCTAGTGGAAAAAAAATCAAATGAGTTGGCTAGCAGCGATGCATGGTGGTTATTGATAGCAAATTGAATGAGTTACATATACCAAAAATTGAAATTACTTGAGGGTTTTGATCCGTTTGGTCAAGGCATACATCCTAGTTTAGCTAGCTTCCACTTTGAGCAACTAAGCATGGCATGGTGCTCGAAAGTGAGCTAAAATTTGAATCCAACCTTGTTTGTGCTATTTTCAAGCTTCAAATTAAATATTAGTTCATCAAATTTGGCTAAATTTCATAAATTGAATGTTAATTCAACTAATTTCCTAATTTTAATTCACATTTTGAATTTAGACTCAATCATAACATAGTTTAAATTTATTAAAATCTTGTTTGACATCAATTAAGAACTAAATATGTAATTATTTAAATGAAAGTTGATTCTAAGACTCATACCTAGTAAATTAAGGAATATTGATTAATTTATTCCATAGACCTTGATAAAAGGATACATTATGAACAACATTATTCCTAAAGCATAATTAAAGTAGTTTATTAGAAATTGAATTCGGTATAATATAAAATTAAGTTATCCTTAACACTAACTAGTTATAACATCTATAATCCTAGGAACTAATTTGGACGACTAAAGACCAAAACAAAACTAGGCTAATTGAAAGTATATTGGAACATTTGACATCCCATGTGAAGAACATAGGACTTGGATGTATCGGTAATTAGACCCACAAAGATTAGGTGACATAAGTTAGATAAACAAATTAAATTTTTATGATAAAATAAAATACTTAATTGAGTTAGATTAAATGAGTTTAAATAGACCAATAAGTTTCTAAATTAAGGAAACAAACAAGAACCTAACAAAATAATGAATAGTGGCCATTGATATTTAACAACTATAGATGTTCCATTGAACAAGTTATTAATCAAAATTCACATATAAGGTACATAATTCTACATAAAAATAGAGTTGGGTCTTTTTTTTGTAGACGACAAGTTTTAAGGTTGGTTTCACTGGAATGGGTGCAAAGAGTTCCAATTCTCAAGTTTTTTCATTTTCTTGTGAATAATTTATCTTGCACAGTTCTCTTTTAGGCATAGTAATCAAGAATAGAGACACAATGGTGCAAACTGACATGGAGTGGCAAATTATGGGAACTTAGTGCTAGCTTAATGCAACATATTTGTGGGCTTTTTATGGACAAGTGTTGGGGTGGTACGCGTGAGAACTTGAGATATATGTATACTAGTTAAGCAAGTTAGCAGCTTAGCACACAGCAGTGCAATGATGCACATAGATGCATTTGAGGGAACTTAGAATAGCACATGTGGGATGAATATTATGACTTAGCCCATAGTTAAGTAGAGCACCGCACACATAAGTATGTTGGTATACACAAGGGCACTGGTGCACACAGCAACAAGTCAACATAATGTGGCCCATAGTTAGGCATGGGAATAAAATAGTTGATAGATACTTAGGTACACAATAGAAGCATGGCATGACAACTAGTAGTATGTGTAAAATATATGCGAGTGGTTAGGGCTTGGTTAGGATAATTGCCAGGACACTTGGCAACTTTAGTTTAAGCTTGCTAAAAATCGCAAACGGTAGCAAATTTGAGGGAACCTGCTAAACACTTGGCAACATTTTATAGGCCATTTACCTAATAGATAAGAGATGTTCTCCACATATTTGACCTAGCAATTAGGGTTATCAACCATATAGTTTTAGTAAGCTATAAAAAAGGCTGAGACCTCACAGCTCCCATAGGTTGAGGTAATACGTTTTGGGGAGTGTTGTGTAATTGTTCATGGCATTCCCAATGTAATTAACTGTCGATGTAGTGGAATTATAGGGTTGAAAATTGCTTGTAATTCTCTATGATGCTTGTTGAATTATTCCTCTATGTGTGTTTGTGCATAAGTATTGCACATGGGTTATAAAGTTACTTTCACCTAAATTTTAGCTAGCAAAGCACAAGTTGGGATGCTTGGCTCAAGTGAAGGCAGACTAGTTTTGCTCTTGTACAAAGCCAGGACATACTTGGAAGACAAATTGGTAAAGTTTGGCCTAACATAATCTTACCCTTAAGAATTTTATTCAATTCTTAAGTGAAAACTTTTGGAGTCTCATTAAGTCAAACCTTGTCTATGTCTAAGAATAGTTCTCATTATAGGTAAAGTCTTGCTATGAGCTAAAGTCAACTAACTTGAAAGAAAAGTAGGAGTGGAGCTACTACGATTCACTACTTGCCACCAAAGTGGTCGGCATGAGCGAGTCCAGTTAGGTGCTTGTTAATTGATGCTAAATAATTGATGTTGATGTCTATACAATGCCTATCTAGCACCATAGTAATGCCAATCATGCATGCTTGTTGTGCACTTAAGGATAACCCCTTCGGGCAACTATTTATGGCACCCGTGGGCACCCATTTTACTCTACAGCCACCATTCATCACAGCAACTAGGGCAAGGGCAATCATAGTTCTTCTGGTCTTATTCATGTTCACAGAGGTCATTTTCTTCATGGTGTTGCAATTTAGTTTTTGACCCCCTTTATTAGGCACATCATCGAGACAAAGTTTTAGAAAATTACAATGAGTCTTAAAGGTTGCAAAGTCAATATTTAATTCAAGATTTATTTTCCACAAGAAGTTCTAAGTCCAAATGCTCATATCATTAATAGTAGCTTTACCAGAGTTGTAGATATTAGGTTTTTACTTCAGCTTGATAAATTAGACTATTTGGGATATTGGATGTGTGTTCTTAAGGAGTTTGAGTTTCTTCTCTCTTGATCAAGTGATAACATGGTGTAACCTTCCCACGGGTACTTTACTGTGTTTAATAGATACTTTTCTTGTGGATTTTTCTTTATGCCTCCAAATCCTTTATTGTTGGATGAAGTAAGGAGCTATAGAGTCTGTGTAAGTCAATTTGTGTTAATGTTTTTGCTTTCTTTGCTAGGTTTTGTTATTGTTTGTAAACTTAGGTTTATTAGTCTCTTTAGATAGTTTCCATGCTTCATTTAGGATGCATAAGGTGTCTAATTAGTCCTTTTTCAAGTTTTTCCCAAACCTAGCAACATATTTATTAGTGAATTGCCTTCTTCGCAAGGGCTTTAGAAAAAAATATACTTCTTTGTTTGAGTTGAGGGTTGGGGCATAATTCGTGATTGAAGTAGCTCTTTATCTTAATCAACTTCATCATGACCTTCATAGGAGTTTTGAAGAAGCAAGGTTATTCGAGTATCTCTTCAAGAGCTTAGGTTGTACTAAATGATGCTAGCATGAGCGATGTGGGGGATCATGTAAACCATTTAGATGAAGTAATTGAGGTAATTCCTCAAGGACTCTATCTTTTTACATAATGGTAAATAGGTATGTAAATATTTTAGAGTATCAATAGCTGATGGAGAAATTCTAGAGCAAATACTAGGCTAACAACTCCTATTCAGTGATAGACTGGTTGAACCATATCATGGCAGGCTTGGTAAGTATAGGGCAGAATAGCTTGTAGCATGTAGCTTCACTTAAGTCATCGAGATCCATCCTTGCGCAAAAGTTGTCTAGTTGCTCAAAGGGCCTATAGGGCTATTGAACTCTGGAAAATTGGCTATCTTTATCTCTAGAGAAGCACCTATGCCAAGATGGCAAGGAAAAAAAGGTTACATCTCAAGAGAGCGACAATTAGAGAATATAGAAGAACCACTGTCTAAATCCCTAAATGCAAATGATCTTTGAAAGATATCTTGAGAAGATGGGTCTTAAGACTATGCGGAATTGACGTTAAAGCAAGTGAGAGATTTTGGAATAGTTCCCTGCAAGCCAATTAGATTGGCATGTACACTATTTTACTTGTGATACAATCTTGATTAAATGATATTCATTAAATCACCATCTTCATCTTATACTTATATTATTTCACTGGCATTGGTTGAATCCCCTAGATCACACAAGACTACAAGACTTGGCCATGCACTGGGTGGTGATCATGAAAAAAGTCTTATACAATCATGATCTTAATCTTTCAAGTCATAGGATTTTATCAAACAAGACATCTAAGATCCAAACAGACTAAAAGCAAGATAGGCAGTAGGATCTATAATCAAAACTTAAAAACATAAAGTAATTAGTTTCTACAAGAAAAATAGGGATCAAATCATGCCTTTGATTTAGATTTAGATAGAGGATTACCTTGATAAGAAAATCTGAGAAGAAATGATTGAACACTTCACTGTTTCCAAAACCTGCCTACTCATGGCATAGCAAAAGGTTTACATCGATCGCCCAACCAAATCACCTCCAAATATTATATAAAAATTAATGACGATAGAAAACACCTTGTAGAACCTCCAGTCAAAAATTCAAATTTATTTACCTTCTAGAATGTCTTGGAGAAAATCTCAAAGTTAGACCTCGTGCAGGAAGCTCTCCAAAAACAAAGCAAGGCACATGTCTTGCCTCTATTAAAATAGTCCACACACCAATGAAACTTCTTAATTATCTAGTTCATGATCTGGAATATAACTAAAGAATTGAAAATGGAGGAGGCCAAAAATTGATAGGAGGAAGAAGAAAGAAGCTAAGCCTTCAACTCATGAAATGCTAGGGGGTTATTTTGGAGGGAAATGAAGAATCTAATCCTTCACACCTATGGCACATGTATTACATTTGGAAATTTCATTTGAATTTTATTTGCATCTTAATTACATTTGGAAACTCATTTCAAATTAATTAAGATGCTATCTCAAATCTCA
>JACGDI010003169.1:295956-317046 GCA_014898725.1 Jacaranda copaia
TACCCAATCTCCATGGTCGATGTCCAACCTCAAGCCCATGGAGCCCTACTAATTGGATGAAATGAATATTCTAGAGAACCATTATCACTCTATGCAAGCAATACAAATATGGTCCTTCCGTCTCCTATCTCTCGAAAGAGGCCTAAGGC
Source organism: Jacaranda copaia (assembly GCA_014898725.1). NCBI lineage: Eukaryota > Viridiplantae > Streptophyta > Magnoliopsida > Lamiales > Bignoniaceae > Jacaranda > Jacaranda copaia. The sequence continues at coordinate 296,106 of JACGDI010003169.1, forward strand.
AAGATATTTGTTAGCTCCCCATTAGCCTCGATACTATATCTCTATTCTCAATAGTTGAATCCATTTATATGACCACACCTTTGAAAAACTTCTTTTTCAAATTGTCACACCACCTTGCACAATAATTTCTTAGAATTGATCATTATAGAACATATAAGAGATGTACTCGCCCTTCACAATAGTGAGGAGTCAAATTTCATTTTGGATCTCACAAACCTCCATGCCAAGTAGCTCATACCCAATCTCAACCTAAAAGACCCGCTAAGTGGTCAAGGATGAGTTAAAGCATGAGAACCAAACATAAGATTACCATGGATCCTCAGGTCAAAAGACTAATAATATGCACTAGTGTAAGCAGGAGAACTAGCCACTACCGACTTGCCATTTTGGCTATCTAGTAGATTCTCAGGTGGGTCTTCAATGCCTTGTTCTCTAACAAGCACCTACTAATATGCACTCATATCTTGTGCAGTTGCTTATGGAATGGAGCAATCTCTAACCCTTGAACTTATGCATTGTTAGTGTAAGCCTATCCAGATCTTAGATGCCTCGTCTCTTAAGATCCTATGACTTGAAAGTTTTAAGATCACAACCATGTGAGACTTATTCCATGGTCATCAAACCAATTCTCGCAGTCTTAGGTGATCTAAGGGCTTCATCCAAATGCAAGTGAAGTGTAATAGAACATAAGATGAAGGTGGTTATATAGAAAATATCATTCAATCAAGATACTTTTACAAAATAATAGTTTGTACAAGGCCAATCGCATTGGCTTACATTGCTCTGTTTTATGAGCAAGGCCATACAATATATGGGTCTATGTTACTGGGTGCTTGTTAGGGAACAAGGCACTGAAGGCCTACTAGAATAATCCACTAGTTAGCTGAAATGGCAAGTTCTTCAGCTTGCGCTAGTACATATAATTAGTCCCTTGACCTGAGGATCCTTGGTACCTTTGTATTTAGGTTCTCATACTTTATCTCTTCCCTAGCCATCTAGCGAGTCATTTAGGTAGATATTGGGTATGTGCTACTTAGACATAGAGGTTTATGAGATCCAAGATAAGATCCGACTCCTTGTCATAGTGAAGGACGAGTACATCTCTTATGATTCTATAATGATCGATTCTAAGAAATCATTATGCAAGGTAGTATAACAATTGAAAAAAGAGTTTTCTAAAGATGAGGTCATAAAGAGGAATCAAACATTGAAAATAGAAACATAAAATTGAGGCTATTAGGGAGCCAACAAATCGAGCCTCTTTTGGAAAATAGGAGATGAAATGACCGCATTTACATGGTACACATGGAACTAGAATGGTTCTCCAAAGGCATTCATTTTGGCTAATTAGTTAAGCTCCATGAGCTTTGAGGTTGGACATCGACCATGGAATATGGGCACTCTTCAATTAATGAAAATTAATTGAATTGAGTCGATTAGTTTAAAGGAATTTAAACTAATATGAATATATGATATTCTAAAGTCACAAAGAGTTGTGAGCCCATGTTCAATGAATGGTAAAACCTAATAGGTCATACACAAAAGTCAATTGCAAATCCTACTTGATGAAGAGGAATTTTCCAAGAGTTAGAGAAATTCCTTCATGACCAATTTTGGAGATAGACAGTTGCAGTCATTTTTTGTTTGATCAATTTAATTGTTAAATTAATCTAATTAATTTAAGGAGTTAAATTAAAACCAACTAATTAAGGAGTTAATTATTTGGTGCCACATGACTATCAATTGATCAAGTTAACTTAAGGAGTTAAGTTAACAATGACTAGCTTAATGAGTTAAGCTAATTGACTTAAAGATTTAAGTCAAGGTTAATCGATTAAATTAAAGTATTTAATTTAATTAAAATGCAAAATTAGTTTTGGAGGAAAAATTCAAATGAAATGTTCATTTGGTGTGGCATTAGAATTTATTTGTATGACATTTCGTGAGATGAAATGAATATTTGAAAGAAAATTCAAATGCACATAAAATTCAAATTCACATGCCAATTTGCAAGAGCAAGGGGGTGGCCACCATGAGGAAGGTGTGATGCCACCTTGGCATCACACCATCCTCTCTCTATATATAGATATAGAGTGTGAGAGTAGGCGGTGAAGGCATATGTAGCACTAGGATCCAATTATCAAGAAACACTAAAATAACTATGCTACATGTGATTCCAAGGATCTAAACATGTCATTGATTCAGATTTGGTATAAGGATTACCTTGTTTTTCTCAAAAACGAAGAAAGCTAGAAGAAGCACTTCAATTCCTTGAATCTACCTTCCAGCAGTGCAGCAGAGTAGCAACCCGATTTCCCCAACCAAATTATTTTTGTTTGAGTTGAAAATTTAACTGAAACTCCTCAACACCTTGATGGATCTACAGTATAAAATCAACTCAATCAGAACTCAAAAATGTCCCCTAGAACTGCCTCCAAGTTGCTGTCAGAAACTGGATCTCTCAATGCTAGCAATCTAATTATCTTACCTCTAATGTTAAGATCCACACACCAAATGAAAGCAAGTAAGGCACTAGGATTCAATTATCAAAACTTCAAAAGCATAAAATTAACTAGTGCTTAGAAGCATAACTAGTATCAAATCATGCTAGAGATTCAGATTTAGTGAGAGCATTACCTTGAAAAGCAAAATCCATGGAAAGACTTGTGAACTCTTCACAATTCCAAAAACTATCTGCAACTAGCACAATTGGACAAGTGCAAAAATCACCCAATCAAAACTCCTCCAAACATTCCAAGAAAATTACTGGATCTTTTCAACACCTTGTAGAATTCTCTGTAAAAATTTTGGATGAAAAGGCCATATGGAACTCCCTGGAGAAAATCACCAAATTGGACTTTGTATAGGTGGATCTCCAAAATCTAGCAAGTCAAGTGCCGTGCGTCTATTGTTATGATCCACATGCCAATTAGATATTCCAAAATCTCAAATCTATAATTTGGAATAATACTAGATATAGAATAATGGTGGAGGCTGATTTTAGGTTGGAAGAAAGAAGAAGAGAGCAAAGCTTTCAACACATGAATGCAATGCTTGCAAATAGTTTTTGGAGGAAAATTGCAAAGAATCTAATTCTTCACATATGGTGTGATGCCGTGGCCGATCCTCTCTCTATATCTATATATAGATGCTGAATGGTGTGATTCCAAGGTGGCACCACACATTTCATGAGAAGGGGGCGGCCAAGTGGGGTTGCCAAGGTGGCAAATTAAATTTAAATCTCATTTGAATTTTATTTCATTTTAATTACATTTGAAATCTAATTCCAAATTAATTAAAAAGATAATTCAAACAAACTTTTCATTTGAATTTTTCCTCCAAAATTCATTCTTCCCATTAATTAAATTAAACTCTTTAATTTAATTAATTATCCTTTGTCTTAACTCTTTAAGTTTATTTTGTTAACTTAACTCTTTAAGTTCACTTGATCAATTGATGGTCATGTTGACACCAAATAATTAACTCCTTAATTATCGGTATAATTTAACTCCTTAAATTAATTGATTAATTTAACACTTAAATTAATCAAGCCAAAAATTGACCTTCAAAGTTGGCACCATAAAATCGGTCTATTAAGAGTTGATTTTCTAACACTTAGAAAATTTTCTCCATCAATTAGGAAGCTAATTAGATTTTATATATGACTAAATAGGTTTTACTATTTATTGGACATGGGCTCACAGCTCCGTATGACTTTTGAATATCTTATATTCATTTTAGTTTAAAACTTCTTTTAAACTAATCGACTCAATTCAATTAATCTCATTAATTGAAAAGTACCCAACCTCCATGGTTGATGTCCAACCTCAAGCCCATAGAGCCCAAATAATTGGTCAAAATGAATATTCTAGAAAACCATCATCGCTCTACGCATACCATGAAAATACGGTCCTTTCATTTTCTATCTCCCGAAAGATGCCTAAGGCAAGATATTTGTTGGCTCACTAATAACCTCAATACTATGTCTATATTCTCAATGTTCGATCCCATTATGTGACCTTACCTTTGAAAAACTCCTTTCCAAATTATCACATCGCCTTGTGTAAGGATTCTGGGAATCGATCATTATAGAATACATAAGAGATGCACTCGCCATTCACAATAGCGAGGAGTCAGATTCCATCTTAGATCTCACAAACCTCCATGCCAAGTAGCTCATACCTAATCTCAACCCGAAAGACCCACTAGGTGGTCAAGGAAAAGTCAAAGCATTCGGACCAGACACAAAGTTACCATGGATCCTCTAGTTAAAGGACTAATAATATGCACTAGCGTAGGTAAGAAAACTAACCACTACTGACTTGCCATTATGGCTATCTAGTGGATTCTCCAGTGGGTCTTCAGTATCTTATTCTTTAACAAGCACCAACTAACATGTACCATATCTTATACAATTAGTCATGAAACACAGCAATCTCTAACTCTTGGATTTATGCATCATTAGTGTGAGTCTTATTCCATGGTCACCAAACCAATTTCCACAATCATAGGTGATCTAAGGGCTTCATCTAAATGCTAGTGAAGTGAAATAATGCATAAGATGAAGATGGCCATATAAAAAATATCATTCAATCAAGATTGTTTTTACAAAGAAATAGCTTTTACAAGGCCAATCTTATTGGCTTGCAGGACACTGTTCCAACACCAAAGCTATATCTTATTCACCTCAATATTAGCTAAAGATAAAGAGGAGAATATAAAAAGATAAAGGTTGGAATTGGAGATAAGAGAAGAAGAAAAGTGATGCTTCAACAAATGAGGTAACATTTGGAATTGGAGGGGAAACAGGAAAATCTAATTCTTTCACATGCAATGTATCTAGCTACCTCTCTCACACTCTATATCTATATATAGAGGGAAGATGGTGTGATGCCAAGGCCTTCCTCAAGTGACTGACCACTTGCTTGCAAGTTGGCAAGCAAGTGGCATGTGAATTTTGTGTGAATTTGAATTTCATTTAGAATCTTCATTTCATGATTTAATGAAATATCATCTAAATAAATTCTAATGCCACACCAAACGAACCTTTAATTTGAATTTTTCCTCCCAAATTAATCCTCCACTTTAATTAAATTAAACTCTTTTAATTTAATTAATTACCTTAACTTAATTCTTTACTCAATTAGCTTAACTCTTTAAGCTAACAATTTGTTAACTTAATTCTTTAAGTTGACTTGACCAATTGATAGTCATGTGGCACCAAATAAGTAACTCCTTAATTAATTGGTTTTAATTTAAATCCTTAAATTTGTTAGACCAATTTAACAATTAAATTGATCAAGCCAAGATTACCACAACTTGTGTCAATCGATCAACCTCCAAATCGATTAAGTAGGAACTTTTCTAACTTCTTAGAAAATTCCCATTTATCACCTAGGATATGTAATTGGCTTTATATGGCCATTTTCTTTTTATGCTTTATTTTACTTTACTAGCATTTAGATGAAGCCTTTAGATCACCTATGACTGCATGATTTAGTTTGGTGACCATGGAATAAGCTCATAACTCCTTGTGACTTTAGAATATCTAATATTTACATTAGTTTAAACTCCTTTAAATTAATTAACTCAATTTAATTAATTTCATTAATTAAATAGTACCCAATCTCTATTGTTGATGTCCAACCTCAAGCCCATGGAGCCCAACTAATTGGCCAAGATGAATACTATTGGAAAACCATTATAACTTTATGTGTACCATGTAAATACGGTCTTTTTGTCTTCTATCTCCTGAAAGAGGCCTAGGGTTGGCTCTCTAATAGTCTTGATGCTATGTTTCTATTCTCAATGCTCAATTTTCCTTTATGACCTTATCTTTGGAAAACTCCTTTTCTAAATTGTCATACTACCTTGCACAAGGAATTTCTTGGATTTGATCATTATAAAAAACATAAAAATGTACTCTCCCTTTACAATGGTGAGGAGCTAGATCTCATCTTAAATCTCACTAACATTCATAGGTTAAAGGACTAAATATATGCACTAGCATAAGCTAGAGAACTTGTACTATCGACTTGCCACTTCAGTTACCTGGTGAATTCTCCAAACGAGTCTTTAATACCTTGTTCTATAAGTCATCAATGCCTTTTTCTCTAACAAACACCCACTAACATGCACCCATATCTCATATGGCATTGTTCATGAAATGGGGTAACATCTAACCCTTGGATTTATACATCGTTAGTGCAAATCTATAAGGATCTTAGATGTCTAATCTCATAAGATCCTACGACTTAGAAGATTTAAAATCACGATTGTGTAAGACTTTTTTCATAATCACCACCCAGTGTGTGACCAAGTCCCGTAGTCATGTGTGATTTAACGGTTTCAACCAGATGCTAGTGAAATAAATATAAGCATAAGATGAAGATAGCTATTTTATGAAATATCATTCAATCAAAATTGTATCACAAGTAAAACATTCTACAATGCTAATCTAATTGGCTTATGGGGTACTATTCTAACAAGCAGATATACTTATCACTCACATGTGAATTGCAAGCTAGAATTAGATTCTCTCATTTTCCCTCAAATTTCCAATTGTTGCCTCATGTGTTAAAGTTTCACTTCTCTTCATCTCCTACCTCTAAATTAGGCCTTCATCCTTGTATTTCTCCTATTTATTCTCTAGCTAATATTGAGGAGAATTAGATTGTGCATTGGTGTATGGATCTTATCATTAGAGGCAAGATAATTGGATTGCTAGCCTTTGGAGATCCTCTGTTTTGGGCAGTAACCTTTGGATGTCTTGCTAGATCCATTTTAAGCTAATGTTTTACTGGAGATACATCAATGAGTTGGTGTTCTTTTGGTTCAAATTTCACTCAAATTGGAGTTCATTGGTTTAGGCAAAAGTTGATCAGCTTTTGTTATGCTGCTGGGGAAATAGATTCAAAGAGTAGAGATCTTCTTCCACCTTCCTTTGATTTTCTAAAAATCAAGATATTCCTTATACCAAATCTGAATTTATGGCATGTTTCAATCCTTGGTTTCATATGTAGCTTAGTTATTTTAGCATTTTAAACTTTGATAATTGGATCTTAGTGCTATATGTAACTTTATTCCTTATTGAATGGAAGGATCATGTGAACCATTTAGATGAAGCAACAGAGGTAATTCCTCACAAACTTTATTATTTTACATAATGATAAATATGTACATGAATATTTTTAGGTATCTATAGTCGATGGAGAAATTTTAAAGGGAGCACTAGGCCAACAAATCCCACTATGTGATAGATCTAGCTAGCATCTAGTTAAACTATATCATGGCAAGCTTGGTGAGTATGGTGCAGAATAGCTTATAGTAGCTTCACTTAAGTCATAGAGATCTATCTTTGCCAAAAGGTTGTCAAGTTGCTCCTGGGGATCTATAGTGCTATCGAACTCTAGCAAATTGGATATCTTTATCTATAGGGAAGCAATTATGTAGCAATTATGCCAATATAGCTTGGAAGAAAAGGTTGCATCTCAAGAGAGCAACAACTAAAGTGTGGTACTAGCTTCCTACTCTTCTTAAGGAATGTATGTAGACTCCAATCGCAGCAAGCATGCACCAAGTGGAATCTTCTCAGAGTAAAGAATGGGTGTCCACCTACTGCGGTAGAGGGGAAAGAGCAGTGACAAGCTCAAAGTTAGCTCTTTGCTCAGTTCTCTCTAGGGAGGATGAAGTCCCCTCGCTCCAATGAGATTATTGTTATAGCTTCTAAAGGCGGCACTCCTTAACATATTAGGCAACCACTTTGGCTGCATCTTAAGTAATAGCATTCTCTAACAAGGTCCCTAATGCCTATTTGGATATATGCATAATAGGATATCCAAAAAGTAATGTTTGCTATGTGGGTATCTCCTCTAGTGTAACTGTGTGTTTGAGGTCGGCTTTGACACCAGCCACGACAGTGCTTCAGTTTGGTGAATCTCTATGTTCTCCAATCTTTAAGCTATTTGATCATTAGAGTCATGAGCTCTAGATCTCAGCTACATTCTCAGCATCCCTCATTTATAGTTTAGAGTTCCCACCAACAACATTAAAATGATGCTACCTAAAAATGGAATCAAGTCCTTTTCGATAAGTAGCAAGTTCTAAGGTTTTTTCTCTCTAGAATGTGGTGTAGAAAATTTTCTAATTCTTGAGTTTCTGCCTTTTTTTGCAAATGATTTCTTCAATCCTAATTCTCTTTAAGGCTAAGTATTTATAGTTTATTTCTTAATAGGCTTAAGCCCATTAGGGTTTTGCTGCCATTCTTAATAAGCTTATTTAATTTGTGCTCTCTAGCCTTTTATTTAATTAGTCTTTTTAATTCATAATCTTCAAAAAATGTGACAACCAAATTTTTTGATGTGGTGGATACTACGAATAGAGCACTTTTTTGATAGGCAACAATGGGTAAATGATGGTTTTGTAAGGGAACAATAGAAAGAAGGCTTGTTTGTAAGAAAAATATGGGAAATAGAGTTAGGCACAAAAGAAATGAGATGATTTATTTTCTTTACATAGAGGAATAATATAGTCATTTATTTTTTTTAAATCAAAGGTATAATACTCCTTTCACAACTTTCAACACATTTTCAAGATGTCTATTAATGTTAGATGAGGTAATTGTAATTTTCCAAACCACATAAAATAGGGTTATAAACAATTCGAGCCAAGCCAAGATGAGCTAAACTTTATTTTAGCAAACTCAAGCTTAGTTTCTCTATTAATTTGTGAGCTTAGGCTCAAACTCGAGCTCGAGCTTGATTAGGCCTAAAAACAAGCAAGCTCAAAGTTGGATTATTGAAATAGACGAAGGCTCATCATAATAAAGTAAAAGAGCTCAATTTGTATAAGTTTAAATAAGCTCGCGCTCGTATAGATTTGAATTAACTCAAGCTCATCTATGCTCAAAAAAATCCATAATTGTACACTTTTCAAATAATTTTGTTATTTTTTTAAAAATGAAAAAAAATTATAATCACCATCATCATCATTTATCTATCATTGTAGGCCTTATTATATGGGCCTAGGTTGTTACTATATATATAATAAAAAATCTTGTTTAGGCTTGTGAGCTTTACAAGCTAAATACTATTAAGCTTGGTTCAACCCGCTTGAGCCCGAGCCAAGCTTAGGCTCAACTTGGGCTTGAAAAGATTGAGCTAAATATGAGCTCTCATCAAGCTGAACCCAAAAATATCGCGAATCATCTCATTTTGTTTATATCCCTAATAATAAGTGTTCCTATAATTATCCCAAATTTCAAGAGAGGTTATTGTAATTATTCTTAATTATTGGTGGTAAGTTTGTACTTAGCTTATAGTTTAATTTCTCATGAAATTGACACTTTTTTAATTACTATATTACTTATTCTAATATGTGCATCTGTATGATTGCTTATATTATTCATTTTCTAACTAACAAGAAATACGATTGCTTATTACAATGCAAAAGATGTACAATTTCCTTTGTCACTGCAGGTTATTGTTCCTAACCCTAAATTTAGTAACCTTATACAACCCTATAACATGATTATGAGATACTCAATAATGGGCCATGCATCTATTCATTGTTTTTGGTTTCGCTTCTCATCATAAATATGGCCTTTGTTTGGTGGATTCCTAAACCCCATAAGAACAAATCCACTCTCTATTTATCATGATTTATAGCTTATTAGCATTTTCATACTTTATTTTCTAATACCAATATCCATTTCCCTATTGTATGCAAATATAAAGGCTAATTACCTAAAATCCCTAAGGTTTGGCCTAATTACGCACAGGTCCTTAGGTTTTACGAAATTATAAATACCCTTTAACATTGATGGTTTGCTATTAAGTTGGATAGTTTTTGTGAAATATCCATTTTACCCATGGCCAAATTTAAAAAAAGCAAAAAAAAATGGCTAAAGATTAAAATGACCATGATTTATCAAGTTGACGAAAAGGCCCATGAAGTAGAGGTAAAAAAATAGAAACGCAATCATCTTCCCAATTCATTCAGTTTGTTACTTTGGAAAAAGAAAAAAGAAAACTCCAAAAACTCTCTAAGTTCTGGAAACCATTTGGCTTACATTTCCAAAACCCAATTCCTTCCCAAACTCATCATTCTCTACTCCATTTTGGAAGGTGATAGGTGGCCATTGGCCTTCCAAGTTTGAAACCATTTCAAAAATACTAGAGTTCTCAATTTTGATAAAGGTATAATTTTTACTTTCAAAATGTGTTATTTTTCATAAATCTTGTTATTAGATTACATATTTCTTTGTATTATGTTGGAAAATACATTTTTTTCTAATTTTTACCATAATGTATTGATTTTGGTTCTATTTTTTTTGTTAAAAATAAACTATATTCAGTAGTTTAAACTTTTTTTAGTCCAAGCATGTTGATAGATTTCAACTTTTTCATGAATGATGTGATAAAACATCTGTTACTGGATTGATTTTACCTATTTGAGAATGTTAGACTCTACTATTTTTTATATGAAATCAAATTTTATATTGTGATAGTCAGAAAAATAGAAAGGGGAAAATTTAATGTTTTAATGATTGTAATAATTGGCGTTTTTCTTTCTTTGGTTATAGAAATTGGTTTTAGATCTTTTGACATTATTTTACATTTCCTTAACTCTACTTACAAGATTGAAATATAGATCCTGAAGTATACACGTATGCAATATTGATTGGTAATACAAAGGGTATGTTAAGAAATATAGCATATTTAGTTAATTTGGTTGTTATGTTTAGCTGTGATTTGGTGCACATTGGTTTACAAAAAAGATGATTGTGTGATGAGATCGAAAGTCATATTTAGTGAATAGGGTAGTATTTCGACTAATTCAACTAGGGAAGTCGAATGATCTAATAATGATACCTTTTAAGGTCTGAGATCTGCAACCAACAACAAACGTTAAACTAGCCGAGGTGCCCCCAACTAAGGTACTCCAATGCTCAAGTTAGTATTGGTCATATTGAGGTAATCGAATAGCAAAGTAAGAGCATATAACGATATGGTATTGCCTAGAGAATAGCTAGCAATGAGGTATTTATAGCCTTCTCTTGGTGAGTGATATGTCTAAGATGCCCCTATCAAGTATAGAGAGCTCTTGTCTTTACCTGGGGGTTATAGGTCATTTCCAATCCCGATACTATTTCAAGTGGCAACATCTCCTATTTTTTAGGATGAATAGTACTTTAAGGGTGTGCCTCCCTGCTAGAGTTAGTGGTAGAGGCTGTATTGGGTGGCACGCGCCATTAATACAAGGCACGCTGCTTGTTAGAACATTAAATGCAATAAGGATATGAGTCAACACCAAAGTGAGCACTCTGGTTGACAATCATCAAACAGACAAGATGGTTGACCAGAGAGATGATTGAATAGACCAAGTGGCTTGAAACCTTCTATTGAGGATGGTCGAGAATAATCCATTCAACCAGATGATTGTAGATGAGTGATCTGACCTAGCTAGGTCCAGAAGCGATGTTGTTAAGTAGGCCTAGGGGCTCTCTCTAAGGTTGATAGCTTGTTGGGCTAGGCCTATTGGGCAATCCTGTATTAGAAGTCCTCCCCACTAACGATCTTAATCAAGCTTGTTGACGAGAAGGAACAAAGAGTAGATAACTGAATGACAGTTATGAAGGTTATGCATCTTTGACTAGGGGTTTGAACTCTTGATCGGGGTTTTGAATCTCGACCAGGTTTTTGATGGTTTTGTACATTTAATGCGTCAGTTACATCACAAAATACAAAGTGCCAGGGGGTGATGATGTAATTATTACTACTGCTTGGGTTCTCGCATCCAATGTCTATAAATAGGTGGGCTAGAAACATTCATTTTTCACTTTTGCTAAAATCTGGTCTGTTCGAGTTCTTGCCTTTAGAGTTCTCTTATTTTTTTATGCACTTTAGACTTTTCAAGCTACCTATTGTAAATTCTTTTGCAAACTTGTATTTTTTTTATTTTTCTTTGCAAAGATGTCAACTGCATCAAATAGTGAGGATACTAGGTCTTAGAACATACAGTTCCAAGGGAAAATTAAGGTTGAAAGTGCATCTAAAAACACACGTGAGAATATTTCTAATAGTTCATCGAGCGATAGCTTAACCTCTAGTAGTTTGAGTATTGAGAAAGCTGCCTCTAAGGGCAAAGCTGGCCCAAGTGAGATACCTGCATCACGTAGTCGATTATTTACACCAAACTACTATAGTGAAATAGTCTCTAAAATATCCCTAATTGACCTAGTTCGAATTAGGGAGATGTACCACATTTCTAATGAGAATGAACTTTTGGTGCTCGGGCCTTGGGATAGGATGCATCAACCTCCAAGGGAATGCATAATAGTATTTAAGGAGGAATTCAGGAGCGGCCTTAGATTTCCTTTAGCGCCAACCATAGTCGACCTCCTAAGAGGCCTCAAGGTCTGTAAAACCCAACTACTACTCAACTATTTCACCACCATCTACAGTTTTGCTGTGCTTATGCTCCTGTTCAAATAGCCAGCTACTTTCGCCAATTTTTCCAATCTGTTCTATTTACCAATGTCCCAAAATTTGGGTAGTATTGAGGAGTTTGGGTTCTATTAATTGACAGTACGTCCGCATTGAAAATTTTTGGTAGCCCCCTTCTTATGGTATGGCCAGGAGTGGAAAAAATATTTTCTTTATGTTCGAAGGCCTAAAAAGTCTAATATTCTGAGGGGCTGATAGAGGGGGCATATGGAAATACCAGGGAACCAAATGCCTAGCTGGCCTAACACTTTTATTCAAAACCTGGTCAATTTTAGGCAGATGGAGGCCTCAATTTTGATCAAGAAAAAGTGTCTGGTATTAGCTAGCTTATCATTAATCGAGCTCAACTTGCCTACAGACGATCAGCTAAATAGAGATCTTCATCGACTATGATAATATAGATTTCTGTCTTTCTGATTGATTCTAATGGTTTTTGTTGTCTTTTGTTAGCAGATTGAGAAAAAGTAATGGCCTACAGCTTAGCAGAGGCTATGGCAATAGCCTAAAGAAATGACGAGCGCTGTTGCGCGACTGCTTAATGAGGTGCCCCTACAATGGAGCCAGCCCCCTCGACCTACTCGACCACCACTCCCGATGTGCCCCAGATCGAACAGGTACCCCAGCCCCAGCCTCAACCCGCTCAACCAGAGGAGTGTGTTCAAAGTAGCTCCGTAGGTTTGGCCAAAAGATAAATGATCAAGCAGAGAGACTCGCCGCCCAAGAAGACAGCGAGCAATAAGGGCAAGTCAAAGGTAGTGACAAGCTACGACTTGTTTGGCAAGCATGGCAATAGAGTGCTATTTCAACTTTCTCAATTAGAATCGCCCCATTTTAGACCTAACCCTACTATAGAGGTAATTGATTCCACCTCCATCATACAATTAGGGATGACAGGCAGCAACGCCCTCAAGTGGATGGTGATTGGGCTCTTCTCCACAGACCAATGGAGACTCATGGGCCTGAGTTAGGTTGGCGCCCCCAGGGCTCTGGCAAATCATAGCAATATAGTAAATGTGAGATCGATTATTTTCTCATCAAGTTCTTCTTTCAAAAGGTTATATTATTCACTAACACTCATATTTTAGGTGAGCTAGTTAGGATACCACTTTTACCGTTAGTTGGAGTTGGCCTTGGTAGATCACGAAGAGCTACACGATGGAGGAAAACTAGATACCCTCAAGGTTCAGCTTGAGTCTTCCCAACTATAGATCGGCCAGTTGAAAAAGAGTTGGCTGACCTTTGGGATCAACTTAATGCTAAAGATGAGCAACTTAATGCTAAAGATTAGCAACTAGTGCAGGTAATCAAGGAAAGGAGTCGAATGGACTTCGTGCTGAAGAAGGCTCCCATTTCAGGTTGATCTACTTGGTAAAATATTCGACTGCCATAATTATAAACTTTTGCTGACCTGTTACTTTGGTAGTAAGCCCAGAATGTCAATCCCCCACTGGTCGAATGGCAAAGAAATTTGAACATTGACCATGGGCGTAGCGGGTTGATGCGGTAGGTTTGAATGAACTTGGCATCATGGGCATTGTCAAGCAAAATCCACAGATTCTTTCAATAATATCACCTAAAAGTATCTATACCTGATTATTTTATGTACAAAGGATCTTTCCTCAGAATGGTTTCCACACATGCCTACATAGATATTCTGCAATACTTCATGAGCCTAGTCAGAATCCAGGCACCTCAGAGGTAGTCCAGAGATCAACCTTTTATACAATTGGCCATGCTCATCCAGTGTAAACTTGGCAACTTTTCCTCGAAGGCATTGAGCTTTATTTTTATCTTCAGGGACTGTGCCATGACTCAAGTAGAGTTTTATCGAATCCTGCCATGAAGAGACTGTCTCCTTAATTTTCCCTACCAGGTTCACCTTGAGTGGGCTAATCAATAACCTATCGATGAAAACAAATGTTATTGTCCTATCTCTTGTGCCCCTGGTTGAGCTAGTAAATTTAGACAGGACATCCGCATGCTCATTCTCAAATTAAGGTACCAGACTGAGGGTTAACTTTTTGAATAATTGCTGCAATTTTCTAACCTCCGCCAGGTACCAGCTCATCATGGAATCCTTAGCCTTAAAATTGCTCTCGACTTGTTCTACTACAAGCTAAGAATCTATGATCGCGTCCAAGTGCTTGATGCCTCGATCGAGTGCCATCCTCATTCCAGCGAGGAAAGCCTCATATTCCACATCATTATTAGTAACTGCGTAGTCGAGCTTGATTGCAAAATCATAGTCCTTCACTACTGAGGAATAGAAAGCCACTCTAGCTCCCTCTTTGAATGCAGTTGAAGATCCATCAATGTGTAAAGTCCAAGTGAGAAGGTTTTTGCTATTTTTCCCATGTAGGTCGACTCACTCAGTGATGAAGTTTGCCAAGACCTATGCTTTGATGGCATTCTCAGCTGGAAGGTAATATCAAACTCTCCTAATTTAATGGCCCATTTGGTTAACCTCCTAGAGGTATCTGGCTTCGATAGTACCTATTTCAACAGTTGGTTGATCAGCATTATCATGGTGTGAGACTGAAAATATGGATGTAGCTTCTAAGGCATAATGACTAATGCTAATGTAAATTTCTCGATCTCCAAGTAGTTATGCTTGGTCATTTGAGTGACTTACTATAGTAGTAAACTGGTCAATAGCTTTCATCTCTGATTGAGACTAAGATCGAGCTGATTGATACTTTTAAAATAGCCAAATATATGTGAAGGACCTCTCTAAGTTCGAGTTTTGCAAGCATTAGGGATAAGGAAAAATACTATTTTAACTCGAACAGTACCTGATCACATTGTTCATTCCATTAAAAATCTAACTTCTTGGTATTTTTGAGAATTTGAAGAAAGGCAGGCTCTTTTCTACCAATTGTGTGATGAACCTCCCATGGGTAATAATCCTCCTAACCAACCATTGCACATCTTTGACTATTCGAGGAGGGATGTGTCTAGGACAACCCAAAACTTCTGTGGATTTGCTTCAATACCTCGTTAACTGACCATATAACCTAAAAAGTTATCTCCTCGAACCCCAAACATATACATATTTGGATTTATCTTTAGATCAAATGCTCTCAATATTGCAAAAGTGTGATTGGGATCAAGCAAATGGTCTTGAGCCTTTTTTATTTTCATAATCATGTTATCGATATATACCTCCATCGACTTGCCTATCTCATTCTTGAACATAAAGTTGACTAATCTCTGGTAGGTTGCTCCAGCATTTTTAAGTCCAAAAGGCATGACCAAAGGACAATAAACTCCATTGGGAACCACAAATGAAGTTTTATCCCTATCTTCAAGGGCCATGAATATTTGATGATAGCCTTGGAATGCATCTATCATACTCAATAACTTACAACCAATAGTAGAATCTACTAGTAAATCTATTTGAGGTAAGAGGTAAGGATCCTTAGGGCAAGCTTTATTCAAATCTATGAAATTGTTACACATATGTTATGTCCCTCATTCTTTAAGATGAGTACAACATTACAAAGCTAAGTTGGATATTAAATCTCTACAACGAAATCTATATCTAAGAGTTTCCTGACTTCCTCTTTAATGATTTAGGTCCTCTCGACATTAAATGTCCTCATTTTCTACTTGATCGGCTTATATGAGGGGTCAATATTGAAGTGGTGCATGATCATGTTAAGGTCAATTCCATGGATGTCAGATGTTTTCCAGGTAAAGATATCAATATTTTTCCTCAAAAAATTGACCATAAAGCATTCCAAGTGGGGGCCCATATATATCCCTATCTGAGTTGTCTTGTCAGGGTTCCCTTATTCTACCTCGATAGTTTTAAATTTCTCTACAGGCTCCACCCAAGTATCCTCTAACTTTCTCTTTTTATGAGCTTGGACCTCCTTAGGTTTCACTATAGAGGCATTCCCTAAGTTCTTCAATTGGGGTCGAGTCTTCTACTCGCTTGACTCGACCAAAATGTTGTAACACCTTTAAACTTTCTTAATATTACACAACAGTTCACCTATACTGGTCGGGGTCAGGAATTTGATCTTTATATGATAGGTTGAGATAATAGCACAAAACTCATTGAGAGTTGGTTGACCAATTATGACATTATAAGCGAATAGGGTGTCAACCACTAGATAGTTCACCATCAAAGTCCTTCTCTAGCATGCCTCCCCAAATGATGTCAAGAGATTGATGGACCTTTCTAGAATAATTTTTGAACCCCCAAACCCGATCAGAGAGGTACACATATGTTCAAACTTTAGTTATCCTAAGTTCATTCCTTTTAGGGTTGAGGGAAAGATGATGTTGGCTAAGCTGCCATTATCGACTAGAACCTTCCTTACTTCAAAGTTGGTAATCTCAACAAAGACTACCATAAGATAATCAATTTTATTGTTGATATTCTTTCCCTCAAGGTGCGCCAGGTCGCTATTAGTAAAAGAGATGAGCTCTATGCTCATCAATAAATGGAATATCATTTCAATGGGTGAGGATTAGGTTGACTCCAACCTTCTCTAAGTCTATTTCCTTGCTGATTTTGAGTCCCCCCCAGTAAAACCTCCCACGATCATATTAATTACTCCTCAAATAGGCGGGCAGTCTTCATGGGTGGATTTTTTTCTTTTGTCTTCTTTTCTTGAGCTAACTAACCTTTCTCTATGGAGAGTTCAATTAGTTTTGCCCCCTTCAGCCTGCCTCTCCATGGCCATATACTTTTTGAGATAACCCCGTCTAATGAGCCTCTCAATTGTGTCCTAGAGATTGAAGCACTCATTTGTGTCATGCCTCTTTTGTTTATGAAAGTGGCAATATTTCTTTGATTTTTTCATTGCTTCAGTCTCCATTAGCCTCCTCAATTTCTTAAGGAGATTGTTATGCTAAATAGCAAACAAGACCTCTCTTCTCAGAATATTCAGTTGAGTGTAGTCGTGGAAGTACTTTATTAGGGATTGATCTCTCTCTCTCTCTCTCTCTCTCTCTCTCTCTCTCTATTTTTGGTCATTTTTTTCCTTATTTTTTTTATCAACCTCAGATTTTTTGAACTTTAGCTCATTTATCTCCTCTTGAGTCATCTATCTCTTCATCAGGTAGAGCAATCCCTCCATCAACCTCGAGCACTCATGCACCAAAGCATTAGCACATTTCTTGTGCTTAAGTCCCAAGAACAGCACATCGATTAGAAACTCGATCCTGGGGATAGCAATGCACTCATCAATAATCTCCTAGATGAAATGGGAGCCTATCTCTCAATAAGACCTTTAGGCACCCTCTAGGTTGGGTGCCCTCTCAATGTTTCTCTTTGAGGTGTCTATATAATTATTGTACTTGGTAGGAGACTTCTTCCCATTCTTTCCAATCTGCTTGGGTAATATTTTGATCAAAATGAGGATTTCTACACTCAACCTGTCACACTGCAGGGCGCAAATAGGCCAGGCCATGTGATCTACAAATTTATCCATTTTTTCATATTGGTCGTGTCTGGAACATTCAACCCTATCATGCTCTGGGCTTAATTAAGCCAAACATGGTGGTCCATGGAGTCAGTAATTTTCTTTCTTAGCTTCGATCACCCCCTTTCTCCCTAGGGGCATCTGATGCTAGCATCTCATATGGATGGTGGCCACCTAAACTCCTGGCGACCAAAACTGTCCTAAGGAGACCTCTTCTCTAGTGAAGGCAGTTGCAGAGTTGCACTGCTAGTTGGGACTAGCATAATAATGTGCATATTTAATGCAATGAAAAGTTAAGCAAAGATTTAGGCAGGGATTTATTCACTTATTAGCTGCATAAACTAAGGCATGGTCAGTGTTACAACTTGCTCCTAGGGGGCGTTGGGGCCTGGAGCATGCGAACTTTGCTAGGGTGGAGAGGGGGTAGAGATACTAACCTTCTATTATCCTTCCTCTAAGATGCGACTCTTCTAATGTTCATCATTTTTCCAGTTGTAATCTCAAGATTCCCACAAACAAAGCCAAAATGATGGGTTGAAAGTCATATTTAGTGAATATGGTGGTATTTCGACTAATTTGACCAGAAAGGTCAAACAATCTAACAGTGATAATCTTCGAGGTCTGAGATCTGTAGCCAAAGGCAAATGTTAAACTAATTGAGATGGCCCCAGCTAAGGTACTCCCACACTTAAGTTAGTACTGGCCAAATTGAGGTAATCGAATAGTAGAGTAAGAGCATATGGTGTATATGGCACTACCTGATAATAGCTGGCAGTGATGTATTTATAGCTTTCTCTTAGTGGGTGATGTGTCTAAGATGCCCCTATCAAATGTAAAAGGCTCTTATCCTTATTTGGGGGTTATTGATCATTTCCAATTCTAATACTATTTTAGGTGGCATTATCTCCTACCTTTTAGGATGAACAGTACTCTAAGGATATGCCTCCTTGCCAGAGTTAATAGCAGAGATTGTACTAGGTGGCATGCGTTATTAATGTAGAGGCACACTGCTTGTCAAAGCATTAAATGCGACAAGGATATAAGTCAGCGTCAGAGTGAGCATTCTAGTCAATAATCATCGAACAGACAAGGTGGTCAACCAAAGGAATAGTTGAATGGATCAAGTGGCTTGAAGCCTCCTATTGAGGGCGGTCGAGAACAATCTATTCGACCAAACGATTATAGTCGAGTGATCCAACCTAGTTGGGTCCAAAAGCAATATTGGGTTGTGCCTGTTAAATGAGCCTAAGGGCCCTCTCTGAGGTATTTGCTCGTTGGGCTAGGCCTATTGGGTTATCCCATATCATTGTGTATGATGATAGGTCTTTATAGAATATGTTTAAGTTCATCCAAAATGTGAAACAAATAAATTTATTCATGCAAGCATAAGAGATACCTCCTCTATCTATGGATTGTTTATTTAAGAAGTTGTTGGAGGCTGTTCATGTTGATGGCGGGAAACATTGAGAAAATTGATGGTGGAGAAGGTTTTAGTTAGACTACAAATGAAGAAATTGATACACTTGGTAAGAGGGCAGAGACTAATGAGAATGACAATGTAAGCTTTTTTTTTATATTTATTAAATTCTAATTTAATGTCAAGGTTGTATTAGTTATTTATTTGAAACATAAGGGGTCTATGTAATATATCTTGTAATAGGGTCTGCTAAAGGTTTATTTGAAATATGTGGAGTTATTTATAATTTTATTACATATGTTACTTTGTAATAAGTTCTTGATGATAAAAGTTCTAAAGATCTTGTTGGTGAGGATAAGATTATTGAAGGTGCTATGTAGTCTACTGGTGAGGGGTTCAAAAAGTGTTATGGAGCGTATTAATAAGGGTTCACAAGCTCCACAAACTATTGCAGAGCCTGATAGTGAGAGTTTAGAAGCTCTATAAGCTATTGTGGAGCCTGTTGATAAGGGTTCAGAAGTTCCACAAGATATGTGGAGCTTGTTAGCAAGACTATAAATGAAAGAGCTAATTTTTATGCTAGTCATTAACCTTGTCCCGACAATGATGATATTGATGCCACTACGAAGGTAAATTTCAACACTATTTTTTCTTTGTACATTTTGTCCTAAGTTTAATTATCTTTTAGCATAGACTTAGTAACATTTCCCCATAAGTTCTAGATTATTAAGGAGATAATGAATGACATTGTTGATGAGGGTTTAGACTTTGTCAAGGATGTAACAAATGAAACATAAATGAAGGGGAGAATGTTAATGAAAATGAAAGAGGGAATGCTCGAGCTGATGATATAAAGACAGTAAGTTAATTACATTTTCAAGGGTTATTTTATAATGCCAGGGAGCTGATTGTAATGTGTAATATATTTGTGGGTTAGATAGTAATGTGAATATTGTTAAATATTCAAATAACTGCATTCTTATATGTAATATGAGGGTGCATTTGTAATGTTAATATATTTGGGGATTAGATAGTAATGTGAATACTATTAAATATTCAAATCATTGCATTCTTATATGTAATATGATGGTGCATTTGTAATGTTTGAGTAATCTAATGATATTTCTATAATGGTAACATAAAGAATAGATGGTTTATCATAGTACTATATAAACAGTAGGGAGTGTATTGTAATATTATGTAAGCAATGGGCAATTTTTTTTTAGTTATGTTTAAATACTTAAGCCTGAAGTATTGCTTTATCTTTTTGCAATCTATTTTAGATTGTTGAAGAATTCATGAATAAGGATGTTGCTGCTATCTTTTTTGGGGATTGGGGTTTAATGAAGATGGAAATAATGCATCTGATAATGCACATGATAGTGGTAAGTCAAACAAAAGTAAGCTACAGGACAATGAGTTAGTGGCAAGTGATTCATAGTCAAGTGAAGCGGAGGAAAGCAAGTTAGATTCAGATGTAAAAGAGCTAAGTGCATTTGACGAGAAGTATGTTGTCTAGGCACCAAACGGGCAACTCCTTGAAGGCGATGGGGAGCCTTCAAGGGCCGGCTTTAAACATCTCA
>JACGDI010003169.1:317146-328364 GCA_014898725.1 Jacaranda copaia
TTTGGAATAGGCGAGTACGCTAGTACTGTGAGGCGTTCTGATGCTTATGCTAGTGAGCTACTAGGCCAAAATGAGAGATGGGTCATGAAAAAGACTCGAGATGGACGTTGGCGGATCAAAGGTTGGGTGGAATCTGAGATGCCATCACGGACAGACGGTTATTCCGCTGCAAGTTAGAGTCCGTCCGTGACACCATGGCACTTAATATTATATTAGTAATTTTTGCACACTTGATGGTTGCGCTAAAATTTCATGGACATTCATTTTCTTTTTTAAATGTTACTATAATTTTTAATATTTTCAATGCATTTATTAAATATTAGTGATAAGTTAAAAAAAAAGAACGAAAAAGAAAAAAAGAATTGGAGAGAAAAAATATTGAAAAAGAGGAAAGGTACCTAAGTGGTTGTGATAAAAAATAATAATGAGGGTATTTTAGGAAGATTATTTCAAAACATACCAAACAGTAGTGGGTGCTTTATATATAGTATAGATATACATGAATATTTATAGTGTGAAAAAATAATTATGTTAGGATTTTGTTTTACTCATTAGTTATTTTTCTCATTAATTATTACTAATTAAGATTCATTATATATGTTTATTATTATATGTGTCTATGACTGTGGTATGTTAATTGAGAAAATGAAAATGAAGTTAGCTTGAATTTTTTATTTCGTTTCAAAGTATTAGAGAGAATTAAATAAATTAGAAATCTCATAAAAGATATTCATATGCATAAACTCGCATTAAGTGCAAATCTAACACACTCAACTTGTTGTAATTAATTACTAGATCCAATTAATATTCCTAACTTTTAAAATGAGAAAAATCACCCAACACGTCAATTTTAAATGGAATATAAAAAGATAATCAGAATTTAGAGCGTGAGGAACGGCGTCTGGAATATAAAAAGAGAACCTTTATTCTGTTTTGCCTTTATTCGCAATTTTTGTCTCCCTCCAAATTTTAAAAACCCTAATTTCAGTTTTCTGGATTCCTCCCACTCACGATCGCACTCCTGTTCTTGTAATCTGATTCTCTATTCCATTTTCCTCCGCATCGAAAGCCTCGCTTTCCATCCCACCCCCCACCTCTCCACAGCCGTCGTCCACTGCCTCTGCACCACCGTTCTCAAAAATGGCACCCATTGATCCTCACTCCTACACCGACTCCACGCACCCCCTCACCACCCACATCTCCCTCTCCTTCTACTTCGATTTCCCTTCTTCCACCATCCTCTCCTCCGCCCTCCTCTCCCTGTCCGCCCCATACTCCGGCTCCTTCACCCTCGATTCTCGTTCCCTCTCCATTTCCGCCGTCCTCGACCCCGCCACCCTCACTCCTCTCCCCTTCGCTCTCCAGCCCACGACTCCCGACGCCGTTTTGGGACAATCTCTCACTGTCACTCTCACCAATCACTCCCAGTTATTGGTCATATCCAAAACATCCCCGTCCTCTTCGGCTCTCCAGTGGCTTTCCCCTCCTCAAACCTTTAATAAGTCCTTGCCCTTTGTCTACACCCAATGCCAGTCCATTCACGCGAGGTCCGTTTTCCCCTGCCAAGATACCCCGGCTGCCCGTATCAAATATGCCGCAAAATTAAATATTCCGCAGCATTTGTCGGCCGTGATGTCCGCGAAACACGTCAATAGGCGGGACCCCCTTTCCGGGGAGTGCCAGGGTGCCTGTGATGATTCATTGTGGTGCGGGGAAGGGAGGGTTGTTGAGGAGTTTCTGATGGAGCAACCCATCCCGCCATACTTGTTTGCATTTGCAGTTGGAGAGTTAGGATTCAGGGAGGTGGGTCCCAGAACCAAGGTTTATTCTGAGGCTGTCCCCGGGGTGTTGGATGCAGCCGCTAGAGAATTTGCAGGGACAGAGGAGATGATTAAGGTAGGGGAGAGTTTGTTTGGGCCTTACGAGTGGGAGAGGTTTGATTTGTTGGTTTTGCCCCCAAGTTTTCCTTATGGAGGAATGGAAAACCCGAGGATGGTGTTTCTGACTCCCACGGTGATAAAGGGGGATGCGACTGGAGCACAGGTTGTGGCTCATGAGCTCGCTCATAGCTGGACAGGGAATTTGATTACCAATAAGACTAATGAGCACTTCTGGTTGAACGAGGTGTATTGCTTGTTTACTTACACTTTTAATGGTTTCTTTTTTTCAAGTTATTATTTGATTTTTTTTACATCGTGCTAATAAGGACTTTGCTGGAATCAAATGATATCTGTGATTGAGAATTGTTGATGGAGATAGCTTGTCATTTTGATTGTGTATAAAGATTTATGGTTCCAATGCTATTGTTATACTTTTTACTAAATTTTGTCAATGTTGTGGGTAAGAATTGTTTGCATTGGACTCTGTGTTTTCTTTGTTATAAGAGTATACTGATGCCCTGATGCCATTATTCTAAGAAACTGGAAGCTCTGAGTAGATGTTTCCTGAATGGTCATCCATAAGCCACTAGTTAAGTGGCTAACTTAGATGTCATTTTTACTATATAGTAGGGAAAGTTTATGACGGGTGAGTAGTTTATTGGCTATTGGTATGGAAAAACTGCCATTTGTGGAAGTTTATTTTGAGTTGAAAGATTTGATGATCATGTAATGGTATACTTGTTGTTTACGTGTACCTGGAAAACCTGCATGTCATAAGGAGGGTTAATGATATCTATGTTATTTTCATGTATGAAATTTTATAGTTTCTGATGCTTCTAAAAGTTAATCCATGCTAGCCTGCTTGTCTGTTTTAAAATTAAAATCTGTCAAAAAGGTAGTAAACTAACACATGCATTGCAAAACCACAAGGTACTCTTCTGTATTTTAGTGGCCACTTTGATGACTTATTTTACTATGGTTATGACCTGTAGAATAATAATGCACAATTGGATGGTGGAACCATTAATTAGCAGACTGTAGGGTATCTTTACTCGATACTTGCATGATATTCAAGTGAAGTGCATTCTATCCTTCCATAGCGACGATTTCTTGTTCTTAACATGAATTCCTTACTGGCTTGGTTGAATATTGTTGGATGTATAGCGACCATAACATGGAAAATTGTGGACAAATGAGAAAATTTATCTTTGATACTTGTGCTTTTTTACATGTGCTTTTTCTTGCATGCAACTTGTGAAAACAGTAAGTGAAACTATTAAAGGCATGCAAATCAACTTTTGAGTTGTTGGTGATGGATAAAGTTCAAAGAAATGGAATAATATTTTTGGTTTTGTGAGACTAGAAAGAGTAGGAGAAAATACAGGCTTAACTTGGACTGAGAGTCTTAAGTAGAACAAGTAAAGGAAAATTTGCCCTTTCCCCTTTTTTCCTCTTGGTTCATTCTTGTCTCTACTATATGGATCTTTTTATTGTGATTTATATTCTTCATTGGATTTATGCTTATAAGGGTTTCACGACATATGCGGAGCGGCGAATAGTTGAAGCTGTGCAAGGAAAGGAAAGGGCGATACTAAATATTGGAATAGGTTGGAGAGGACTTGTTGAGGCAATTCAGAGGTTTAAGGATAACATGGAATTCTCAAAACTAAAAACTAACCAGAAAGGAGTGGACCCAGATGATGTATATTCTGATGTGCCCTATGAGAAAGGATTCCAGTTTTTGTGGTGCATAGAAAGACAGGTAAGCACATGTTTGCTGTATCTGCTGCTTTTGGATATTATGTTTATCTCATATTCTTCCTAGAAGAGCTTACCTCGTGTTCTTGTATTTTATGCACAGATTGGGCGGCCTGCATTTGATGAATTTCTTAAAAAATATATAGCCACCTTCAAGTTTCAATCTATTGACACCTATATGTTTCTTGATTTCTTAAAAGCAAATGTGCCTGGGATAGAAGATCATATTGATTTAAAAGTATGGACTGAGGGTACTGGCATACCTCTCGATGCAATGGAGCCTGTTTCTGATATCTATACAAAGATTGTGTCCCTGGCTAATGAGTTTAAGGTAGGTAGGACGCCGGATGAGGATGAAGTTGCTGACTGGGGAGGACAGGAATGGGAACTTTACTTAGAAAACCTGCCTAAATCTGTTGAAGCATCACAGGTACCATTATGGCACGATGAGCTCCTGTACTTTCCATTACCTAGTCAACATTCATAATCTCCAACTTCATCTTCCGACTGAAAATTCTTGGACAGATATAATTTATATTCTTGCACTATTCTGAGAGGTGGTTTCTGTAATTTGCCCGAAGTTGCAATCTTCTGCTTGTCGTTTTAGATATTTTTGCCTCTTAATAGTGGATGCCATTGGTTGTCCTAGTTTATTTGTTATTTGTACTTCTTGGTCTATTTACTTTATTCCCCTCAATATTGTTCTTGACTTATTGTGTCACACAAGATAAAGCAAAAGTATCTTTAGTTAATAAATTCCCGATCTCAATTGCCCTCTAATCTTGGGAATATTTTCAGTCTCTGGTGTATATTGAGTAAAAGTTTCTTATATTTAGCTTAAGGTGATCTTGAATCTTTGAGACTTGCCTGAGAAACTTGAGGAGGCTTCGATTTGTAGTATGTAAAATATTGTTCTCTGTTAATAAATATATGCCTCTTAGTTATTAGGAACTGAGTTAGATTTAAACAGGATGCTTTTGTGAGATTATGCAAAAGCCAGCACTTTCTTCCCATAGAATCACGCATTTGGTTGTCACAGGTGTTGGCCCTGGATGCACGGTACAGGCTTTCAGAATCAAAAAATTATGAGGTCAAGGTGGCATTTCTTCAGCTTGCTATTTCATCAAGGTGCACTAATTACCATAATGAGGTGGAGAAAACCCTGAAAGAAGTTGGAAGGATGAAATATCTCCGGCCACTGTACAGGGCACTAATCCAGGGCACTGGGAGAGAAGAAGAGAAAATATTTGCCAAGAGGGTTTTCTTAGAGGCTTGTGCTTGCTATCACCCTATAGCTCAGGGCGTTGTCAAGGCCATCTTTGCCAAATATATGTAAAAAGAAAAAAAAACGTATTTATTGGCTGTACTCGTTAATTACTTTATCACAGATAAATGATGTTTGTAATTGCCCTTCTTTTGGATCTTGCTGAATAGTTTATCTATTGTTTGTTTCACCCTGTTGGGATGCCTTGTTGATATTGGCTTCTCCGTCACGAGGCGTTCGCTTCGACACTGGTCTGCAGCGAATTACATTTTGGATTTGTCATATCTAGCAACTATTAAAATCACATATATGCGGGAAATTTTATGTTTCTTATGTACTTGAGTGGATGGTGAAATATTGAATGAGACTATAATGATAAACATCATGCATGGTCTGATAAATTCATGACCCAATTGGGTATGATGTAATTGAACATGATATTAGTCATCTAATTGAGTATATATTTAATTGTATGATATGATATGAGTTATTTTTGACAATTCACTTGAAGAAATCTTGTATTGTTGACTTTGTGTGACCTTGTAATCACTAAAATGGTAATCTGATGGGTTTGTTTCGTAATTTTCTAACAAAAACTTGTGGGGAACTTGCTTTATGGCATTAGTACATGAATCAATCGCCTTATTAATTGAGGGGTTTCAATTTTTAATTCAAATCAAATGTTTTCACGATAATAAAGGGCCTCTTATGATTAATTTAAGAGGTAGCAATCGACCAACTAAATAATATATGAGAAATTTGATAACAAGTTGTTACATATAAAGATGCGATAATGTGGAATAAAAATAATCATATATGATCTAAATATTTAAAATTCAAAATTAATACGAAATGATTGTTACTGGATGGCATAATATATGTACTCAACAAAACCATTTCTTGAGAGCCGGCGGTCAAGAGCTTCTGGTTTCTCAACTAATCATGCTTCTTAACAAATTATATGGCAACTCCATCTCATCAGATCCACTTGCATTAGATCAAATCACTCAAAACTATACATACTCTTGTGGCATCAACCCTAATCTTACCCCAAAACATCAGTCTCAATGTTCATACGCTTTTCTTCATTCACATTCAAGATGGCTTAACTTTTGATCCTTTGCTCTAAAACACTCGAATCAATTATCTGCTTACTCTTGCTAGCCACAACTTTGGCTAGTTCAGCAAGAATTCTTAAGGAACTAAGCCCACAAATCCCTCTCCCCGCTGCCGCCACGCCTGAGACATCTGATCCTATAGCACCACCAGAGACTGAAATCCCCGATGCGGCAGCGCGGCCAGCAGCCGCCACGGCCACCACCATCACCACTGGGCCACCAATTCCTAACCCGTCCACCTCAGCAGAACCAGCTCCCATCATAGCACCTGTGCCTGACATTCCCACCACTGAGACACCCCCACTCACCACCAGTGTGCCTCCAGTAGCCACAGCCACCCCCACTGCCACCACGACATCCGGCGGAGCCGCCAAAGCAGGAAGTACGTCAAATGCCATCTCAGACCACCCCACATTGTCTTTCTTCATGCACGACATCCTCGGCGGGTCACACCCCTCCAGCCGATTAGTCACGGTCATCGTGGCCAGCTCCGACGCTAATAACCTCCCATTCTCCAAGCCCAACAACCAAATCTTCCCCATCAACGGCGGCGTCCCTCTCAACACCATCAAACGGCTTCATCAACAACAACAATTTCCCTTCCCTTGTCGGCCTCAACGGCTCCCCGACCAACACTCTCGTTCAAAAAACAATGGAAACAACGTCGTCACCGATAAAAACTAATCCTTCGTCACGGCGGGGCAACTTCCGGCGGGCCTACCTCCAGCAGCTCATGTTCGGGTCAGTTACGGTAGTTGACAATGAGATCACAGAAGAGCACGAACTGGGATCTTCTGCACTCGGAAAAGCTCAGGGTTTTTATTTGACAAGCTCTTCCGACGGCAGCAGCCACACGCTGGCGTTGACGGTGGTGTTTCACGGAGGCGATCATGAAATTCTTCACACGATCAGCTTCTTCGAGGTTCAAGAACGGCTACCCCGATTTCTCATATAGCCATTGTTGGTGGAACGGGAGTACGAGAATGCTAAAGGGCATGCTACTATTGAGACTCTTCCCAATGTGGATCAGCACACGACTGATGCGCTGGAAACCAATACACATTTCACCCTTTATCTTACTCCACAGAGTTTTCTTTCCTTCACCCCCCCCGCCCCCCCCATCTTTAAGAAAAAAGAAGTTTAAATATTGTGATTATTAGGGTTATTGTAGAGTTCATATATTTGTGTGTTCATGTGTGTTTGGTTGACAAATTTCTGTATTAGGATTATTGTGATGGTGATGTATGACAAATTTCTGTATTAAATCAATGTTTGTATTGGTAAATTCTAGGAAATATTTATTTAAAAGTATCAAAATCATTTTTCTTTTTTTGGATCAATCTCCATTTAATTCTTATTAGACTAAACTCCTTAATTTTGTAAGAATTTTAGAGTTTACTCCTTACTCACCTGATTTGACAAAAATGTCCTTAAGTGTAATATTTTCACTCATATTTTTTTCACTTCTTTATTATTATAAATAAAAGGCAATAGTAAACCCTACCAATATTAGTATCATTTCCAGAAAGGATGAATATTAAAGAGAAACATTGTTAACATCCTGGTAAACTGAAAAGATGAATCAAACGGTAGCGCCAAGCAGAGCTGTGATGTTTTAAGGTAATACTTCCACAAAATCTAAACTGTTCTGTAGTTTGTAAAGTTTTGCTCATTAAGAGTTTTGAAATTGTACACCGTTTATTTAAAAATCTTTCTCTATTTTAGAGAGTTTTATATTATACTTCATTGCAAATAAAATTGTACTTCATTTGATAAAAATTGTACACCATTATCTAAGTTTTATACTTCAAGTATTCAATTAAATTGTTATAAAAAATTGTACCGCCGTTTTTGAGGTCTTATACTTCAGAAATTTGGAAATTATATTTTACTTTATCTAAAATTGTACTTCGTTTTCTTTTGAAATTATACTTCTTCATTTTATACTTCATTTTATCTAAATATGTACTCTATTCATTGATTTTTTATACTTTAAGTATTCTATTTAATGATTATTCCAAACTGTACTGTAGTTGCTAAAGTTTTATACTTAAACTACTTCACTTTATACAAATTTGTAGTTTAGTTATCTAAAATTATACTTCATTTCACATAAAATTGTACTCTATAATTTAAGTTTTATACTTGAAGTGTTCTACTAATAAATTATAAAAAATTGTACTGCAGTTGCTAGGATTTTGTACTTCAAATATTCGAAAATTATATTTCACATTATTAAAATTATACTTCTTTTTGCTGAAATTATACTTCATTTTATAATTCATTTTACTTAAACCTGTACTCTATTCATTGATTTTCTACACTTCAAGTGTTCTATTTATTGATTATCAAAAATTATACTTCTTTTGCGGGGATTTTATACTTTGTGGGTTTTGAAATTGTACTTTCTTATATGTAAAATTGTACTTTTATTTCTAAAATTATACTTGCTTTATTTTAAAAAGCGTGTAATCTGTGCTATACTTTAAGTGTTCTGAAATTGTATTTCATTATATCTAAACATGTAATTCAATTATATGAATTTATTATAATATTTCACTTTATCAAAAATTGTGCTTTTTTTTTTTTTTGAAATTATACTTCATTTTATACTTTATTTTACTTAAAACTGTACTCTATTCATTGAAGTTCTGTACTTTATATGTTCTATTTATTGATTATCTAAAACGGTAATACAGTTGCTAGGGTTTTATACTTTTAAACTATTCAAAATTGTACTTTATCTTATAGAAGCTTATACTCCAATTATCTAAAATTGTACTTCATTTCACATAAAATTATACTCCATTATTTAAGTTTTATACTTCAAGTGTTCTATTAATAGATTATCAAAAATTATACTGCAATTGCTAGGGTTTTATACTTTAATTTATTAAAATTGTACTTATTTTTTTATGAAATTATACTTTATTTGTCAACCTTAAGGGATGCAGTCGAAGAGGAAATTGGTTCGACCAATGCATTGCACAATGAATTGGCTTTAACTAGTAACTCAATTGATGCATGGAGGAATTGCATATATAATGAGGGTCAGACATTCAAGGATGCTCAGGAGTTCAGAATTATACTTAAGAATTATGCAGTGTCTATTTTACGGTCATTTAAATACAAGAAAAATGACAACAAAAAAATCATAGCCATTTGCAGTGATGAAAATTGTGAATGGATAATCTACGCATCAAGGCATGAGGCTGATAAATTATTTGGCATTTGAAAATGCAATCTAGAGCACACATATGGTGAGGCTAATCTTCAAATAAGGGAACATCCTAAAGCTGATTCTGCTTGGGTTGCTAACATTATAAAGGATAAATTGAGATCAGAGCTATGTTATTGGCCCTCCACCATATTGAAAGATGTCCACAGAGAATGTAGTGTGGAACTTAGGTACCATAAAGCATGGATAGGTAAGGAATTAGCTATGCAAGACATCCATGGTGCTGAGAAGGGATCTTATGATAAGTTGAGGTGGTACTGTGATGTTGTGAAGAGGACAAACCTTGAAAGTATTGCAAACTGTGAGATTGACCCAATTAGTCAAAACTTTTGTCGACTATTTATATGTTTCAATGCCTGCCTTATTAGTTTTCTCAAGAGATGCAGGTCGTTGATATTTTTAGACCGCACCCATATTAAAAATAAATACAAAGAATACTTACTCAGTGCTGTCAGTAAGGATGCTAATAATGACTTTTCACGCTAGCGTATACAGTTGTTGACTCTAAAAATGATATTAATTGAGAGTGGTTCTGCTTCAAGCTAAGAACTGTCTTAGATTCTTAATATCTGCTTGGCTTATCAAGGTTCACTTTCTTCTCCGATCAACATCCAGGTCTTCTTAAGGTCATCCTCATGATATTTTTCGGTAGCCACCATGCATATTGCTTGAGACACTTACTGGATAACTTTAAGAAACAAGTAAGTGTCTTTTATCTTTGTATGTGAAATAATTATGTGAAATAAACTCTAATTCATAACATTTAGCACATTACTGTTCTATTGTTTTAAATTCAGGTATTAAGGAAGTACCTCTACATAATAAGAAACATTGGTGCTCTATTTTTATGAAAGCCACATATACACCTACAAGGCAGGTGTATACAACACATATAGACAGCATCTTGGAGTCGTTGCCACTTGCCAGAGACTTTATTATGCAGTCTGACCCACCATGTTAGGCAAATTCCTTATTCAGTGGAGATCAATGGGGGGTAATAAACAATAATCAAGCAGAATGTTAGAATAATTAGGTTAAATCAGCTCAATTTATGCCAATTGCAGCCATGGTTGATCACATGCGCACGCAAATAATGGTTATGATGCATGATCAATGAGAAGAATCTCATAAGATGGTTGGTCAAATATGTCCCAAGCAAGAGAAGAAGTTGGAAATCAATCATATACGTTCTCGTAACTTAAAAGTTGTCATGTTTAGTAGCTGGTGCTTTGAGGTGATTGATCAAGATATCATATGCTGTAGATTTACATGGTAGGGTTTGTTCATGCAGAGCATGGTAGATTGATAAAATACCATGTAGACATACTTGTGCTTGTATCAAGTCAAGGTCACGTTCACCATATGACTTCACCGATCAATACTACCAAGTTGAGATATATTAACAAGCATACCAAGCAGTGATAAACCCTATTCCTATGTTTGATATGAATCTGTTCCAGCCAGATGATGATGGACTAATTAATGCACCTGATTGCTGATCTCAGCCTGGGCGTAGAAGGATACAGAGAATTCCATCACAAATTGAGAAATGTGTAACTAAGTGTAAAAGGTGTGGTAGAATAGGGCATAATCGTCGAATATGCAAAGAATTAGTAAATTAGTTAAATTTTGTACTTTAACGAATTTCATTTTATACTTCCTTAGTTTTGAATTTGTACTTCATTTTCTTGGAATTGTACTCAAACTCACTGGGCATTTTCAATTGAACTGAATTGTACTTCAGCGAAACACATTTTATACTTCGTTATTTCAGGATTTTTACTTTATTTCCTTTGAATGGAACTCAAATTCCTTGCCACGTTTCAATTGAATCGAAGTGAACTTTAAAGAAAAAATTTTATACTTCGTTATTTCGGGATTTGTACTTCATTTCCTCGAAATGAAACTCAAATTTCCTGCTTCGATTCAATTAAATCAAAGTGAACTTCAAAGAAACAAA
>JACGDI010003169.1:338316-396191 GCA_014898725.1 Jacaranda copaia
AAATCACTCTCCGCTTGAACCGTTGGATAGCTCTCGGCTTCTACATTAACTCTGACAAGTTCCAGCCCTGTCCAATTCTCCACGAAACAGGAATTGCCCTCGCAATACACTGGAATCACAACAATGCCACTGCACTGTCGCATTCTAAAGGTTTTCGCCGTTTCCTATCCAAACGAAACCGTCTACTGGTGAAACTTGGTGGAGACATTCCCCACACTCCAAGGAATACCCCACTGAAACAGTTTCACAAAATTTCTTTTTCAAGCCACTCTGCTCCACGCATCTTTGCGCTGTCCGCACGCAGAAAGATCGCTATCGGTCGCCCTTAATGTTCGGTGCCCAAACGGACACAGAATAACTTCAAACTTGGTGGGAAGCATCCTCATAACTCTGAGAGTATGCCATCGAAACAGTTTTGCAATCCACACCTCGTAAGAGTCTCTGCTCATGGGCCATTTCCGCCCTATCGAGTGAGCCGACAACACCTTGTCGCTCCAACCACCCCTTCGAGTCACGGTCGTCATGCTTCTCCAATGAGCGAGCCGTGACACATGGGCAATATACAAATTAAATTAATTACAGTAAAAAGT
Organism: Jacaranda copaia; assembly: GCA_014898725.1. Classification (NCBI taxonomy): domain Eukaryota; kingdom Viridiplantae; phylum Streptophyta; class Magnoliopsida; order Lamiales; family Bignoniaceae; genus Jacaranda; species Jacaranda copaia. The sequence goes on from JACGDI010003169.1 coordinate 338,907, forward strand.
ATAATCCATATACATTATTTTAATTTCATATAAAACTAAATATAATTCACCATATATTTTTTAATAAGATACATAGCATAAAATTGAAAAATTTTTTTCATGAAATCAGAAGATATAAAAATAAAAAATAATGAAAAGTCATACTTGTCACTATATCATCACATTTCTAAAGGCAAAATGTAAAAATACAAAAACAAATAAAAACAAAAACAAGTCAATAAATTTAAGAAAATTCAAATAAAATAATAAAAATACAATGCCTTCTTAAAAAATGGTAATTATAATATGTAAAATATAATCATAATTGTGAAGTTGACTTTTGACTTATGAAATATATTGAGTATAAATTATAAATATTTAGAATTCTAAATTATCAATGAAATAATTATTTAATTAAGATATAAATGCTACTCAATAGTGTATATTCCAACTCAAAGCAAAGTGATTATATCTCCAAAATATCAAAATATTGTTAGATGTAACTAGTTCGTTTGTTTTGACATAAACTATAAACTACTTTGTTCAAATAAATTTTAAACTGTTTTTGAAATAAAATTATATAGTTAAATCAAAAAATAAAATAAAAACATCTAACCTTCTTTGACCTTAAAATATGAAAGATAGATATTATATAAAAGAGTATTTTACTTAATAATGAATTTTAAAAAGACAAAATATTTTTATAATATTATTTTATAAGAATATTATAAATATAAGTAAATATTTAATTAAATGAAATATAAATACCAAGTATAACTAAGTGAATTGTGCATAAAAACTGTATACTTAAATAATTGAAATATTCTATATATTTTTATTAAATCCAATTAAGTAAATTCCATTTAAAAAATAAAATTAATTTTTCATTTCTTTGATAGAAAAATTGGATTAAGTTCAACTACTTAAGATGATATATCCCAATAGCCATTTCGGGTACGACATTGTTCAAATATAAAACACATATATATAATTTTTTCTTTTATCTAGAGAAATTGAAAAGAATGCAATGAAAAGAATGTAAAATACAAATTTAATAATCAACCACTTTTCAAATTTCAAATTTATATGATGAGATAAAATATCAAAATTTGAACTTTATGAAGAAGGGAAAACCTATCGTTAAGAATATTTGAAGTTATCCATGAGATAAAAATTAATGTTGTAGTTCTAGATGAACACAAAATTAAGTTTTAGTCATAATAAATATGTTAGTTGTATTAATAGAAAATTAAAAAATAAATTAACAACCAATTATAATTTTTAATCTGATTAAAATTTTAAAAATTCTAAGAATTTAGAATTGAGTCAAAACTACATAGTTGTAGACCACACCGTTATGCTATATGATAACTAGCATGTGTCCAGTGTGAAAATAATTTTAATATTAAAATAATTTATTTTACAATAATATTTTTTTTTACATCATGTGAATAAAAAATTGAATTATAATTATTTTAATATTTAATTAGAGAAAATCTATTACTAATTAAATAAAATAATATTTATATTTCAATTGAAGATATTATATTTGAAGATAATTTGTGCTTGAACAATTTGTAGAACATTAAAAATTGCTAACTCTAAATTTATAAATTGTACATAAATGCTTAAAATGATACAAATTAACCAGAAAAAAGAAAAAAAAGAAGAAGAATGAAAGATTTGAGAAAATAAAAATGGAGTAGAACATTTTACTTAACAAGATTTTTAAAATATGTATAAATACATATATATGATATGGGATAACCCAACAACTCTCGATTAGGAATAAAAATATGATATCAGGCGGCCCAATTGTTTATCAGGCCCAATTGACAGTGGACCGATCATGTCATCGACCCAATTTAACCACTCTCAACCTCACTCCTCATTGCAACCATCAGCATTTGGATCTTCAATCAGAGTATGGTCGATTACCCCGATGTGGATGGTTAAAGGCATCTTGCTAGGGGGACTTAAATGCACAAGGGTATCAATCGTCAACCAGAGCCAGGGGATGACTCACAAATGAATATTTATTGACCAAGGAGGTCGAGTCGACACCGCAACCTTGCTGCCATATTAATTGCTCTAACAGGCGGCATGCCTCTGCATTAATGGTGTATGTTGCCCTCAGTATCACCTCTTCTATTGTGCCAGGGCTAAGCGTGCACTCAATGTACCACCTTATCCTAGAAAGCTAGAGATGGCGCCACATAGAATAATATATAAATGGGAGAAGACTTAAAAGACCCCCATTAAGGACAAAAGCCTTTTCTACATGACAAAGGCAGTATAGATATATCAACTATTTAGAAAAGGCTATAAATACCCCATTGTCAACCTATCACAAGGTATGCACATTACCATCCTCAGCTTCCACTCTACTGCTCTATCTTCTAGTCAATTTACTTACTTGAGTGTCGAAGTACCTTAGCAGAGGGCTACTCGGCTAACTTGATGTTTGCTGTTGTTTGTAGAACTCAATCCCAATATTTACCAAAGTAAAGCTCTCGACCTTTCAACATAGTTGATTATATTGGTTCATAACCCAATAGACATATCTCATGGGGACCTTGCACGTCAATAGGTTCGCTACTTCATCAGAGGGAGGAATTAGCATTTCTTTATGGTCTTTGCAAGTGGAGAAGTATAACTTCCTAGTAAAACTTAACTACCCCATCACAAACAATGAGGCAAAACACATAGCCTTCCATACTAGCATGAGGATGGCCATAGACAAAAGAGTTGAATAGCTAGCAGCCATTACTAACTCCCAGCTAGTCACAGAGTGGGTCGAAGGGAACTTTGAAGCCAAATAAACCATAATGACCACGTACCTAGTTGAGGTGAAAAGGATACAACACTATTTCAAAAAATTCACTCTTAGCCAAGTCCCTCAAGCAGAAAACGAGCAGGCCAACTCGTTATCAAAGTTTACTAGCTCGACCAGAGGGATTAGGGATAGAGCAATCATATTTTTGGTCACCAACAAGCCCTCCATAGGTGTTCTCAACCAGAATTGAGTGGGGCTGATCGAAGACCTGCAACCTTTCTGGTAAGATGAGATAAAAACCTATTTAAGAGATGGAACAGCCCTAGTAGACAAGGCCCAAACACATCGGCTTAGAGGCCAAGTAGCTAAATTTGCCCTCTACAATCATGGTTAGCTTTACAGGAGATCAATCTTTGGACCACAATTGAGGTGCTTGGCACTAGAGTAGGCCAACGAGGTCTTGCGTGAGGTCCACTCAAACATTTGCGGCAATCATTCTGGAGGATGATCTCTAGGCCACAAAATCATCAAATATGGCTACGTTTGGCCAACTTTGTTGAAGGATGTAGTTGATTTTGCCAAGAAATGTCCATCCTATTTGGTCCACTCGAACATTCCCTTCTATCCTGCTATAATGCTAGTTCCCATTCATATCACATGGCCATTCGACCAATGGGGAATAAACATAGTTGGCTCTTTTTCAAAGACCACAAGCTAGAGAAAGTTCATGATAGTTGCCATCGAGTATTTACAAAATGGGTCAAAGCAGAAGTAGTCCCTAAGATAACTGACACAATCATCAAAAGCTTTATATGGAAAAATATTATCTGTTGTTTTGATTTGCCCAGAATGTTGATATCTAATAACAAAACACAATTCCAAAGAAAACACATCAGGTACTAGTATGAGAGCCTCGGGATTCAATAGCATGTCTCCTTGATTGGGAACCCCCAAGCTAATAGCCAAACGAAAGCTACAAACAAAATGGTCCTCGACCATCTCAATGCTTAATTTGAAGGAATTGGAACAACCTAGGCAGATGACCTTCCTGGCGTACTGTATGCTTACCGGACCACCCGTCGAATAGCCATTAGTTACAATCCCAATAGTTTAGTCTACAGATTTGAAGCAATCATTCCAACAAAATTGATGAACACACTGCTCGAGTAATATACTATAATCCAATTAGGAACAATTTCAAAAGAGAATTTAACTTGGAGACAATCGACAAACTATATTCACAAGCTTACACTATAATAAAACATTACAAATCTAAGATGGCACAATGTTACAACAAAGGAGTTAGACCAAGAAGCTTCATGGTAGGCGACCTCATCTTTAAAAAAATTAAGGTGTCAAAGAATATAGGAAAGCTCGATCCGAAATAGGATGACCCATATTTTGTGGTCAAAGTAGCAAGCACAACGCCTACTGACTTATGAATATGACCGACAACGAACTCCACTAACCATAGAATGTCATGAATTTGAAAAAATTCCATATGTAAGGAGACTAAAAAGTCTCCTAATGACTATATCGAAGTATCATTTTAGATCAATAAAACTGCTCCTTTTTCCTGCAAGTTACTTGTTTACATCAACAAATCAAAGATTTCAACCTAAATCAATAAACGACATGGTTGTTTACAATCGACCAAAATAGTAGTTTCAAGCCACGAAACAAGGCATTTTCAGCCTAATTAAATGAATAAATGAGTTCTTCATTTACAATCGACCTCGTAGTCAGCCAAAACAGTGGTTTCAAGCTATGAAACAAGGTATTTCAACTTGATTAAATAATAAATGAGTACATCATTTATGGTCGATCCTAAACTCAATCTCCACAATAGCTTCAAGCCATGAAGCTGAAGCGCTTTAACCCAGTTAAATAAATGATTTTATCATTTATAGTCAACTCATAAATTGAAAACAAACACACTCAACCGTGAGTTTTGACCCCACAATCAAAGACAATCTTGTGAAAAATATCAAGCTAATATAATTCCACACATTAAGTTAATATGGTTAGTTCTCCAAGAGTATTTGTTTGATCATGACGAAACACTTTAGACCAATCTTAGACTTGACGAGCATATTGGATTAATCTCGTTATCTATTGCGCCAACCAGTCCTTAAATCGACCTCATACTTGTTGAATTATATTCTATGATTGCTTATTTAAAATTAAGTTACTTATATGTTTGACTTTTAACATTTGGTAGTTGACAAGTTTGAAAGCGCCAAAAGAAAAAAAGACAAATAAGATACACATTGATAAGCAAAAACTAAAATTTCATTAATTTTGGAACTATTGATTACAACCCAAAAAAAAAAAAAAAACTAACGATGATAATAACAACAAAGACAAACACCTAACAAGGCAACCATAAATCAAAACCTAAATCGATCAGCTAGATCCAACTCCCTCAACTCACATAGCTTGAATACCCTTATTAATAGCTTGGTCAAGCTCATCACTTGAGGGGGTAGGAATAATTGCTAGACTCTCCACTTCTAGTTTATACATAGTGGCAAAAAATGGAGGTGCCGGTTGGGAAGGCCCCACCTCATCGACCCAAGAGATGTTCCTCGGTAGAGAGAGGTAATAAGCAATGTTAACTTTGCCATCATGGATGTCAAATGCAAAGTCATTAGCAAAATTGAATTCTTTGGCCACCTCAATAAGCCTTTTTGGGTATCTAAAATAAGCTGAATTGCAGGCACTACAGCTGTTCCCTCTTCAAGAGCAGTCAGGATCGGGATATATTCTTAGCTGCTCGTCCAGCACAAGATTAAGACGTTTCTTGTCCTTAGGATGGAATTGGTACCCTAAGTACTCTAATTGTTGAACCACTTTGTTGAAAGCATCTTTAGCATCATTGAGAAAGAATACGATGATTGCGTCTTGGAACACCAAGCATAGCATAAACTGCTGCATGGCCTCTCATTGCATCAACAACAATATTTTTAAAAGCCCATCCCAAGCATATTGTAATACTACGTTATACCCCTGCGTTCAACTAGAATCATACCCGTGTTGTGCATCCAGCCTAGCCTTCAACAACAGCTCATCTATTCTGGTTTTCTCAGTAATCTTGGCCACGAGCCACACATTCTTCAATTCAAGCTGTTGGTTTCTCTGCTGGAACTTTATGTTTAGCTCTTTAATCCGTGACTACACACACTCAAGATGTGCCTTTAATATCTTGACATCCCCCTTAGCCTTATATAGTCGATCATGGTCACCCAGAGCTAGCTTAGACCTCCTACAAAAATGGTATCCTAGTTGGCTCACCTACCAAAAAAAATACTTTTAGCCCACGAGAATTCTACATTCAACATGAACATACTATTTGATGAGTCACTTACCATGTTCAAGTGGTACGCCATGGCTTTCAATGCAGCATCCTGGCTTAGATCCATGAACTTTCTTAGGTCGAATGCAAACAGTCTAGTGATTATTACTTTCAGTGGCACAGCCCTAGTTGATCCCGCTATCAACATCGATATGGAATTGTGCACAGCCATCGCTCCATTGATTCCAAATCGATGAGATGGCAACTTGGGCAACTAAAATAGTTGGTTCTCCTTTTACTACCTGAAGAGATCATAGCTGGTCAGTTGACTCGATCTCCCAGCATCCCATTCTCTTTGTTGACCACACTTTTCTTGGGAGCAGGTCCTGTCTAATCAATTGACGCTTTTTTTGGTCGAGTGGCGAGATTGCTTGTCGTGGCCACTGTAGGTTGAATTAGTGAAATAATGGGATTTGATAGCACTATCTACAGTTGCAATACCATCACCGCGGTAGCTTCTTGACAAGCAATTGCACTCTAACAGTGCTCTTCATTCCTTTGCACTTGCGCCAAGGTTTGTGCTCGTAGTTGATTCATGATCTTGATCCTATCTGCATAAACAACAATAAAAATTCATCAATAGCGATCACAAACTTAAAGCAAAAAATCATTTCAATGAAAATTCAACAATAACATCTACTTAGTTAAGCGTCCGTTAGTAAATCCAACTGGGCTAGTGACAAGCCTGTCAATACTAAGATTCTCTCATTGATATACCCTAAGGCTTCCATCTGGCCGAACTCAACTAAATTTTGAATGAAGGTATTTAGCCAAGTCTGGGTTAGGTTCCCAAAAATCTCAACATAACCCCTCCACCACCCATTAGAAATATTGAAACCCTCAAGAGCTAGAACGTAAAGATAATGCTTTTTTCACTCCTAGTTGTGGGATGATGAGAGGATAACAAGAATTTTTTATAAGGTTAAGCAGTAAGATAATAGAAGTTCGACTTGTCGGTGTTGCCCAACGTTCAAGACATGGGAAGATAAAAAGGTTAGAAAAGTTGGTGAAGGTAGCAGAATAATCATGTATATGCATCAACACAACAAAGCTATATATGGTCGAAAAGCAATTAGGAAAGAGTTGGGTTATGCAAACCTTCGGACCTATCAATAGGTTGATTATTGTTCAAGTAAGGGGGAACCCAAGCCCATACTTAAAAGCTTCTTCAAATATAGTAATGTATCTAATTGGTGGTCAATGCATCCTATCGAAAAGCTTAGACACGATCAACGCATACTCTAGAGGAACATGATAAAATTATCTAATGTGTGCAAGGTCGATGGGAGCAATTTTGGATACTATTTCACTGTAATAGTTAGGAGTGAATAATCAACCACGAGGTACTGACACATTACTCAGCCCAGCACCACCCTTAGCAATAGCACAATCTCCGCTTAAACTGTTGGAAGTTGAGCTATTATTGGACTTGCTAGTCAAGTCACTCTTCCCCTGATTGAAACCCTATCAAACCTAGTAGCCTCACTATCGCTCCCTTGACTATCAACATCACTGAATATGCTTAGCATGATTATTAAAGCAATATGATCGAGAAAAAAATTCAAAAAACATACGCATTTTGGAAGGCTAAAACAGGAAGTAATTGGCAAAGAGCATAGTTTTTGATTGACTCGACCTCACAAAAAACTATAAAAGTAAAAATAAGAGTTTTTACAGTACTTTTCTATAGGTACCAGTGTGCAGGAACCCAAACAGCTGTAGTAATTGTGCTGTCTCCGCTTAACGCTCTATGTCACCTAATGAAACATATGCATTAAATGCACTAAGCCCTGGTCAACTATACTTCAGTTTTCACAAATCAGCTACTTCTTAATCCTTCTTATTGAAATTCTCAGTTAAAATTAGAAGTGGGGGGACTCATAGTATGGGATAGCCCAACAAGCTTAGTCCAACAACTCTCGACCATGAATAAAGATAGGATGCCAGGCGGCCCAATTGCCCATTAAGCTTAATTGATAGTAAGCTAAATATGTCATCAACCCAGTTTAACCACCCTCAACCTCACTCCTTATTGCAACCACCAGCGTTTAGATTCTTCAACCAGAGTATAGCCGAAGGCACAATTAGTCGATTACCTAGATGTGGATGGTCAAAGGTATCTTGCCAGGGGGACTTAAATACATGAGGGTATCAATTGTTGACCAAAGCCTGGGGATGACTCATAAATGAATATTTGTTGACTAGGGAGGTCAAGTCGACATTGTAACCTTGCTACCATATTGATTATTCTGGCAGGAAGCATGCCTTATCATTAATGGTGCATGCCGTACCACTTTACCCTAGAAGCCAAAAATGGCGCCACCTAAAATAGTATACAAATGGGAAAAGACTTAATGGACCTCCATCAAAGACAAGAGCCCTTTCTATATGATAAGGGCAAAATAGACATATCAACTACTCAAAGAAGGCTATAAATACTCCATTGCCAGCTTCTCATAAGGTATGCACATTACCATCCTTAGCTTCTACTCTGCTACTATTTCTTTTAGTCGATTAACTGACTTGAGTGTCAGAGTGCTTAATCAAGGGTCCTTTAGCTAGCTTGACATTTGGTGTTTGTTGTAGGACTCAATCTCAATATTTACCAAAGCAAAGCACTTAACTTGCCCATGTGGTCGATTATAGTGGTTCACAGCTTAATACATCTGCCAAATAGTTTTTATCACCATCAATATATATATATATATATATATATATTTGATATGATAAGTAAGCAAATACATTTTAAAAAAATATAAAGATTTTTTATATGATTTCTTAATAATATGCAAGTCACAATTACAATTTTCATGACATTTGAGATTTTAAAATGTTAACTACTTTTTGCAAGAATAAATATATAATCTCTTTATACTTAATCCATGAAAATAACTTTCATTAGTTTATTATTTGATCACCAATTCAATAAGTAGTTTGTAACATGCAATGTCTTATAAATTAAAATGTCTTCTAATATTTCATATAACTCTAATAAGTAATATTTCTTTATTCCTATTTATATATATAGTTATTTTATTATTCTTAAAATTATTGAATAATATGTATTGTATACATGATTTAAAATATTAAGTAATTTTTTAATATTCAATTCAAAATAAAATAACAAACTCTCAAAGTTTTTCTTATAAGTATACAGAAGTGCATGAATAATTTAATGAATACTCACTTTTATTCAAACATTTTTTATTGACACTATTAATCTAAGTAAAAATATTCTTTTATGAATTATTATAAGCAAAAATATAAAAATAAATGTACTGTAACAAAGCATACTGAAAAATTTAAAATTGATATCATTTACTATTCGAGTGGTCACTTATTAAGCTTTTAGAAATTTATGTCAAAGTCGCTGAGCTCAATAGACCATTTGGTGGTCTTCATAAGGTGCACAGCTTTCAAGGACTTGCCTCAATGGCTGATTTATTAAGATAGGATACAATGTGCCTAGAAATACGAGCAAGATTTCTTTGTTGCAGTAACTAGTGCAAGTGCAAGCTCATCAATTTCTAAGTACTTGTATTTAGCATGCTACAATATTTTACTAAATAATATACGAAGTAGTGTATATTTCCCTCTATAGAAACTAATATGAAACTAATGGCATGTGATGATACAACTACATATAAAAATACAGTTTCATCGAACCTGGGTTTGATAAGTAGTGGTGGCGTGGAAAGATATCCTTTTAAGATAGCTAAAGCTTGGTCACATTCTACTGTCCATAGAAATTATATGTTGCACAGTATCTTGTTAAAAATGTTAGGCTTTGTCTGCTAATCTAGAGATGAAGTGACATAGAGTGACGATCCCCCATATTAAGCTTTGTATTTCCTTAATCGTTCTTGGTGTGGTTATTTCTTATAGCACTTGTATTTTTTGGGGGTTTACCTCAATGCCTATTTTACAAACCATATATCTGAAGAATGTTCTGCCCCACACGCTAGACGTGCATGTGAAGGGGTTAAAATTCATACTAAATCCTCTCAAAATAGAAAAGGTGTTTTGCAAGTTTGTTAGGTGGTCGAATTCAACTGCATTTTTCATGATGATGTTGTCAACAAATATTTCCATAGAGTGGACAATCTCTATGCTGAACATATGGTTAACCAATCTTTGGTACATTACACCTGCATTTTTTAGATCAAATGACATTACTAGAAAGCAATAGTATAATGAAAAAAGTTTTATCTCTATCTTCCAGTGCAATGGAAATTTGATAATGTCCCTGGAACATGTCCACCATGCTTAATAAGGCACAGTCAGCTTTGGAATCTCCTGATATATTGATTCTTAGCACAGGAATGGATCCTTTGGGCAAGCTTTTTTGAGCTCAATGAAGTCATTGCATATTTTCCACTTATTCTCTAGCTTAGGAACTAGAACCACAATGCAAAGCTATTCAACAAATTGTATTTCCATTTGTACCACATCTCCAATAACTTTCAGACCTCTTCTTTTATCATTTTGTTTCTCTTATCACAAAAAATCATGTACTTTGCTTTACAAGTTTGAATGATGGGTCTATGCTTATTCGATGGACTATGACATCTAGGTCGATCCTTTGGAGGTTGGAGGTTGTCCATGCAGAAATGTCTTTATTTGCTCATAGGAAATATATCAATTGTTTGTCTATGGTTGGTGGGAGTTGTATGCCAATTCTTGTGACTTTTCCTAGTTTTTGGCTTAAGTTCTGTGTATTTATATTCTTCCATCAGTTGGAGATAAGTGTCTTCCAACCCTTTTTTGGAATGGTCCTTTGGTGCACCTGTTAGATATATTTAGTGTTACATAGACATTTTGAGTTGTCATTGTATTGGTTTAGTTGATAGAGAAAGTGCATAATACTGTATTGCTTAGTTCTTCTCACACAAGAGCTGGCCTATTATCGCTAGGGTAAGGAACTTTATTTATTGGTTGTGAGTAGATATGATTACTTGAAAGCTATTGATAGCTGGGATACTAGAAAAAATGTTATATGGTAAAATGGGATTAATAACCATGTACTCTATCATCATCCTTAAAGGTTGTTTGCTTGTGGATATAAGAAGCATGATGCGATCGATTAGAAAAATTAGTTTACCACCAAAGTCTGTGATAGGGGTTTTAATGCTTGAAAGATGGATCTCGCCCAATACCATTTTCTAGAGGATAGAGCTAATGATAACATTGATAGAGCTGGCTATGCCCACTAAGACTATCTAAATTGTATGGTTGGCTATGTCAGCTTGAATGACCATTAGGCCTGCTCCGCCATGTTAATGTGTGGATTTAGTTCAGAAAGTTCATTCCACGGGAAATATATTATGGTATGAGTGTGGGAATGGTACCGTGTGCTATTCCTAAAGTGGTCCTATTATTAGGTTAATCTTCTTGATATATGTTTTCTAGTAGTTTTGGAATCTTCTAAGTGGATCCTCATAGTATTATTGCAATATTCTGGCCCATGGGGCCAGAGTTCTAGGTGACTGAGTTGGGGTTTCATTTGTTTGCCTGTCAAGATATTTTCTAATGAGTTATAGTTCTGTTCACGTAAATAATGCTAAAATGATAGGGGAAAATATCTGTGATGAGGATTAAGAAAATTCTAATAGGATGTAAACTAACGAGAAGAATAAAGTGATAATTAGCTGAAGCAAAATGTAGAATAATGGGCTTATCTCCTTCGAGCTAATGTTTTAGCTTTTATAGGGCCATTATCCTGAATTTTCTCATTAGTTCTTCCTTTTGCCAATCCTCTCTTTTGCAAAAAGGGTATAATAGACTGTATCCCTTGGAGTCTGTCTGTGGAGTTATAATCACGTTCTATACTGTTGGTTGTCCTATGTGGTAAAGCAACTTTAGTATAGTATTAGGAAAGTGGCAGTTCTTTCTGCACTAGGATGAGATAGATAGTAGGGTAGAAAGTTCAACATTAATTAAGATGAAATGCCTGAGGCTGAGGGTTGCTCATCTGTCATACAAGCCAAAGTTTGCATTTCCCTTTAGGCAAATTAGTGAGGTCAAAGTATGAAAGAGACAAGTTAGATCCCTTCTGTATCATTAGTGGTTGGATTTCTTCCATATCCTTGCTTACCCAAATCTACCATTGGTAGCAAAGGAGTTTGAGTTCACCTGTGATTTTGCTCACTAGATTATGAAAAATGAGGTTGGAATAGCTAAATTCTTCCCCCAAGTATCATAGTTTCTTCCTGATAAGGTTGGGCCTTCACGACTGACTACTATAATAAACTTGAAGAAAGAGCAAAAAGTCTAGAGGCTGCTGGAGGTTATGGACATAGATGCTACAGGAGGAGATAATTTTGATTGCGCAGCAGATAATGCCATGGTCAAGGTATGAGGTGAAGATATTGTTGCCTACCCAATAGAGGACACTGAGTCTAGTTACATTGGTTGTTAATTTTCTTTATGGAATATGTACCTAACATAAATTTGTCTTTATTCTTATAAAACAATCATGTATAATTTTGACAAACCTCTTTCTCTATGAAATGCATTGTTTATTTCGATAGTGCTCTTTCATTTTTTAATTGATCAAGTTGTTGCTTACATTAGTAAATTGATTTATTGATGAAGTAAGATTAAGTGATTTGAAAAGATCTGATAAGATAAGATCTCACTATTTTAAGCATTTGATCAATGGTTGATAAATGTTTTATCATTTACATGCATTTTAAGAAGTCTAAATCTCACTCATTTAGAAACAGGATTTCATTTAATCGATAACTAATCATATAATTAAGCATTCATGCAATTGAGAACTTAAAATTGCAAGTGATACATAATTTCTTAAAGAAAGATTTGTTTATTATCTAGAAGTCTAGATCTTGTTGCACATAAAATCTACCTAAATTAATAGTATTCCAAGGTCAAGTAGCTTGTTGCCCACCATATTTGTGATTTAATAAAAGTTGTTCTTGGATAACTTAACTACTGTGAATGGACCTTCCCATATTAGGTCAAGCTTTTGGACATCCCTGGACACTTTCAACTTTTTTGAGCATTAGGTCTTCTACTTGGGAAGTTCTAGTTTAGACCGTCTTATTATAATTCTTTGCCATTAATGCTTTGAAATGTTGTATTCTTATATATACCTGTTGTCATTTCTTGTCAAGCATTTCAAGGTCGAAAAACCTTTTTGGTGCATTTTTAACTAGATGGTAGTAGATGAATTCAGCTATATGATGCATTATTTATATTGGTATTATAACTTCTGATCTATAAACCAAATAGTAGGGGCTTTGACTGATTAAGATTCTTAGGTTTGTTCTATGAGCTCAACAGACCGTTGGGAATTCATTAGCCCAATTGTCCTGAACACCTTCAAGCAAGTTTTAAGGTGTTCCATAATTATCTAGTTAGCAACCTCAATTTGACCATTAAATTGTTGATTGTTGATCGAGGATAAATGCTGCTTTATACCCAAATTTTGCACAAATTTTTCATCTTTTTGCTTTGAAATTGGGAGTCGTTATCTAATATTAGCACCTTCAGGGGGCCAAAATAGCATATTCCATAAAAAAATTTCTAACAGAAACATCAATGATCTTTGGGACAACTTTCCATTAACCCTTTTTAGAAAGTGCTCAATAGCTACAATCATAAGCTTCTGCTGGCTTGATGTAGGAAACAACCAAACAATATCAATGTCCCATTGACCAAATAGCCATGTAAAATGTTGACGTTAACCATTGTAGATATTGGCAAGTAAGCAATTGCATAAAACTCAAGATGGGCATTTATGAAGAAGTCGATTGCATCCCACAACATGTTTAACTAAAAATATCCTTGTTGCAGCATTTTGTGTGCTAGGGCCTAACTTCTTGAATAGTTTTCACAATTTCTAGAATGAATTTTTTTTAATACCTTTAGGAGCTCTTGGTATTAGACATCTTAATGAAGGTCCTGAAAATGAATTTTTTTAGAGCCATCTATATTTGTTGAGTACGAACTTGGCTGATTAACCTCTTAGTCTTCATGCCTCTATCTCATCATTCAGGATTTTCCCTTCTTTCAAATATCTCATAATCTCATTCTACTAGCTAGATTTTATGTCATCAATGTTTAGAACTTGCTTGTTGTCCTAGTTCAACTCTATGGTCGACTTATTGGTTTCCAAGAAGGTGATGGTTCACTCCCATGTGCCTTTCATGGAACTAGACAACTTGGATAATATATCTACTTTGTTATTTTTTGAAATTAGTACTTAACTGAAGGTGAATCTTTTGAATTGCTGCTGTAGTTTTCTAACCTCTGCCAAGTATCTAGACATTGTAAGTTCTTTTGCCTCAAAGTCGTCATCGAGCTATTTTATGACAAGTTGAGAATCCATTATTGTAGTAAGATGTTTGACTCCTCTTTCAATTGCCATTTTCATCTCTGCAATCAAAGCTTCATATTTTATTTCATTATTAGTGTTGGGCAAATGGAGCTTAAAGGTAAAGTCGTATTCTTAGCATTAGGACATAATGGTGATATTCTTACTTTGCCTTGTATTGATATAGAGAATCTATCCATGTGAAGAGTTCAAAAAAAATTTAGGGTGCTCGACCATTACAAGGAAGTTGATGTGCTCTACTAGGAAGTTAGTCAATACTTAGACTTTGATGGTTGTTCGTGGTTAGTATTTGATGTCGAATTCACCTAGTTTGACTGCTCACTTTGTTAATCTTCTAGATATGTAAGACCTTCTTTAAAAGTTGGTTAGTTAAAATAATTATGGAATAAGATTAGAAGTGTGGCTTTAACTTTCTAACTACTATGACCATTGTTAGGGAGAACTTCTTGATCTCTAAGTAGCTTTGCTTCTTGGAGGATCTTGCTAACGTAGTATATTGATTGATGAGTTTCGTTATTGATTCACACTAACACTAAATTGACAGCTACACTTGACATTACCATGTACAAATAAAGTGTCTCTCTAAAAGATAGTTTAAATAGGAGGTGAGAGGTTGATAGGCAGAGTTTCAAGTTTACCAAGGTTCGATCATATTTTTCTGTTCATTGAAACTTATTTTTTCTATTCAAAGGACTTTGAAAAAGGACACACTTTTATCTGCCAATCAAGAAATAAGTTGACTTAGGGCCACAATCCAACCTACTAGACTTTGAGACTCCTTAACCGACCTTGAAAGCATGATACTTTAGATAGAATGAATTTTTTGAGGGTTAGCTTTATATCTCCTTTGGATAACCATATGGCCCAAAAAACTTACCGCATAAACTCTAAACATGCATTTGTTAAGGTAAAGTTTCATTCTAAATCCTCTTACAATTGAAAATATCTGGTAAAGTTTCCACTATTACTTTTAATTTTGTTTCCTTAACTAATATTTCGATATATTATTTACTTAAAATATTTTTGATTTAAAGTGTCGTAGGGCACCAGGTGATATGGGATAGCCCAATAAGCCCAACCTGATAATAGTCGACCAAATCAAGTACATGTGAGGAATGGCCCAATTAACTACCAAGTCAACCCATTGGTGATCGACTGGGTAATCAACCAAAATCTAATCCCACTAAGCCTTTTCTCTAATGCGATTATCAATATCTTGCCTAGTTGACTAGGGAATGGTTAACTAAATCGAGGATACTTATTTAGGACTCAACGTGAGAAATATTTGGATCTAACAGAGTTCCTTCATATCAACCAAAAGCTTCTCGAATGACTCACTAATGAATGCCCTCCTCAACCTAGGAGGTTGAACATACACAACTACCTCTCTGTCACATTGAATGTCCTAACAAACAACATGCCTTTACATTAATAATGTGTGCCACCACCAATACCACTATTTTTGCCCTACCAGGATGGTGCAAGCCTCCTGTGTACCACCTTGTCATTGGGAGCCAGATATGGTGT
Source organism: Jacaranda copaia (assembly GCA_014898725.1). Taxonomy (NCBI): domain Eukaryota; kingdom Viridiplantae; phylum Streptophyta; class Magnoliopsida; order Lamiales; family Bignoniaceae; genus Jacaranda; species Jacaranda copaia. The sequence continues at coordinate 354,900 of JACGDI010003169.1, forward strand.
CACTTGAAATAGTACACAGGTCGGAGAAGACTTAAAGGCCATCGAACAAGGACAAAGGCCTTTTCTATATAATGGCACCATTGACATATCAACCTCACCAAGAAGGCTATAAGTACCCCATTGCCAGCCTTCAACAAGATATGCTCATTATCACTCAAAGCCCTCACTCTGCCGCTCTATTTTTTAGTTAAATATATATTGACTTAAGTGTTGAAATGCCTTAGCCGAAGGTACCTCAGCTAGCTAGACATTTGCTATTGGCTGCAGGAATTGACCTAATCACATTATAAAGCTAATTTCTCAACCTCACTCCTAATCGACTGGATTGAATCATAGCCCAGAACACTACCAAGCAATACATACACTCATTATTTGGCACCATCTGTGGGAAACTTGAGTTCATAACTAGGAAAAAATAGTTAACACTAGGCAAGCTAATTCTGAAATTGAGGAGAATAAAAGATCCCCACTCTTCCTAGACCCCAACAAGAACTAGATGTGGTTGGACCCAGCTCCTAGCCAAAAGAAGTAGTTACTTTGACTTTGCCCTAGCTCATACCACTGATAAGTGAGCAGATCTCAACCTAGATTTTGGCTTAACTATCAATTGCCCTCAATAGGCATAACAATCAACCTGGTCCAACTGCTGGTGCCATTCCCTAACTTTTGCAATGAGATAAGAGGCCACCAAAAGATGAGAGGAGCCAACCTAAAGCTAGACATCCTTCCATTTGATAAGAGGCTAGCTTAGGATGATTCCCAAAGAAAGAACTATAACCCAATCCTAGAGAAGAAGTAGCTGATTTAGTGGACCACCTCGCTTAACCCGTTTGAGCCCTACAACATGATAGGGTCAAGTGCCCAAGAGCTCAAATAAATAGAAATATGTCTCAAGCCAATTGAGAAAAAAAGGATGAAATATCCTACCAAGTACAAGAGTTGAACAAGCGTCTGGAAGAGATTTCAAAGAGAAACTCTAAGAGAAACCCTTATTATGATAGCACTCCCTACCTTCATTGAGAGTGAGAGTCACCATTCATGCAAGAGATAATTGAGGAGCGCATTATCATTGATGCTAAGGTTTCTATAGGCCTGCCCAGGAATGATGGCTCATCGAACCTAAATGAGCACCTATTACAATTTAAGCACATGATGCAACTCCACGAGCATAGTGAGTTCATCCATGCCAATATGCTAGTTACCACATTCCAAGGAATTATACTCAATTGGTTTGTTAAGTTTGAGCTAGCTTCGATTTATTTGTATGACCAGCTATACGATACATTTCTCTACCAGTTTACGAGTCGAATAAGGTAAAGCTCACCTATACCCACTTGCACACTGTTAAACAAAATGAGGGAGAGTTTTTTCATGATTTCTTCACCTGATTCAACATAGAAGTTTTGAAGATTGATAGTCCCTGGATTAAATTTTTGATTAATGTACTTTTCTTGGGCCTCTGACATAAAGAATATGCTAATGCACTAGTCTAAGTGTGACCAAGGACAATAGAAGAGTTGTTTGACCTCAAAGAGAGGTACATAACCTAAGAGGACATAAACCTGCTCAAGTATGGCAATCTGGATACTGACAAGAAGAAGCTAAAGAGAAAGATGACCGACAGCATAAAGATAATCATCGATCTCTGATCAAGCATTTCCATAATTACACTTCGCTCAATACTATTAAAAAAGAGGTATTGTTTGCCATCCAGCATGACAACCTTCTCAAAAGACCCAAAAAATTGACCAAGACTAAAGCAATGAAAAAGTCCAAGAAATACTATCACTTCCATATGCAAAAGGGCCACAACATAGAGAATAATTTCAATCTTCATGATGAGATTGAAAGGTTGATTCAATAAGGACATGTGAAAAACTTTCTCGACAAAAGAGCTTAATAAGAAATAAGCATAACCAACTAGACTCCCCGTGGAGAAAGGTTGAGGAGTCTAGTTGGTTAGTCTGATGAAAGAGATAAGGGGAAAAGCATATCCATGATCCCTACCTACCTATTAGAGGAGTAATTAACACTATTGCTGGGGGCCCAACTGAAAGGGACTCTAAATCAGTAAGAAAGCAAAATCAAATGAGGCTAGAATCGACCAAATGTATGCTAAGCGAAATAGTTTTTTAGCTTTGACCAGCACAGAACCAATCTCTTTCTTTAATGTTGACCTCTCCCACATCAAGAATTAAAGGGTAGACAACAAGCTTGATGGCTTCCTCATGGTATCTATTAAGATAGCTTACTTCGAGGTCAGAAAGGTGTTAGTCGACAAAGATAGCTCCACAAACATAATTTTCTTGTCAACCTTGAAGTAAATGAATATGGGGAAGCTAAAATTTAAGCCTGTGTGCACTCCACTAATTAGATTTGAGGGGATGGAGATCATCCTTGAAGGGTTTATAAACTTGTCCACTTCTTTTGGAGAGACCTCTCGAAGAAGAACACTTATGGTTAACTACCTAGTCGCCAATGCACCCTTTGCTTACAATGCTATCATTGAAATACCAGTACTAGATAATTTCAAAGCCATAGTTTTGACTTATCATATAAAGGTCAAGTTTTTGATAGCTACTGGCATTAGCGAACTTCTTTGCAACATGAAGAAAGCTTGGCACTATTACATAATTTTGATCAAAGCAAATGAATAGAAAGTTTGACCAAAACTGAAACCTTTAAGAGATATCCCAACAACAAAACTCGAAGAGGGATAGTAGAACAAAAAGCGAAAGCTAGAGGATACTAGGGCTGAGCCTATCAAAGAATTTAAAGCCATCAAGCTAGAGCCTTGGAAACTCGACAAGACTACCAGAATTGGGACTGATTTGAGGAGTAATATGGAATGCTTCATGGTCAACTTCCTCATAAAGAATGTTGATGTTTTTGGTTGGAAGACTGCTGACCTATAAGGAATCGACCCCAGTATCATCATCCACTACTTGAATGTAGATCCCTCATTCAAACCAATCAAACAGAAGACCAAAATCTTTAATGTTGAAAGATGATAAATCATTCAGGAGAAGATAAATAAACTTTAGAGATAGGATACATTATTGAAATTCAATATCCAAGTCGGCGTTGTAATGTAGTCCTTGTCCCTAAGAATGCAGGAAAGTGGTAAATGTGTAATGATTTTACCAATTTGAATAAAGTTTGCCATAAAAATCCTTACCCACTACCTTATATAGGTTTATTAGTAGATTCTACTACTGGTTGCAATCTTTTAAGTATGATAGATGCATTTCAAGAATATTACCAAATTTTCATGGCCCCCGAGGATAGAGATAAAATATTCTTTGCAATTCCTAATGGTGTACATTATTTTCTGGTTATGATTTTTGGGCTAAAAAATGCAAGTACCATCTATCAAAGATTTATGAATTTTATGTTAAAAAATGAGATCAATAGGACCATGGAGGCCTATGTCGACTATATGATTATCAAAACTAAAAAAGAACACAATCAACTAGCTGACCTCAGCCACATAATTTCAATATTGCGAGCATTTTAACATGAAACTCAACCTTAATAAGTGTACGTTTGGGGTGAGATGAGGTAAGTTTTTGGGCTACATAGTCAAAGCAGCATTAAAGCAAACCCACAACAGTCAGAGATGTTCAGTAGTTGATCAGAAAAATTATTGCTCAAGGGTATTTCATTGCTCGACTAGTTGACAAAAGCCTACCATTTTTTAAAATCCTCAAAAATACAAAGAAGTTTTAGTAGACAGAACAATGCAACCAGGCCCTAATCGAATTGAAGCAATACTTTTCAACACCTCTAATGCTACCCATGCCTGATATTGTAGAAGTTTTGTATGTCTATTTAGCAGTCTTGTTGGTAGTAATCATTTAAGTTTTAGTCTTAACCAAAAATGGCACCCATCAACCTATCTATTACAACAGCAAAACGTTGTAGGGCCTGGAGCACAACTATCTAGATATTGAAAAATTTGCTATCACTTTGGTCATTACAGTTAGGAAATTGAGGCCTTACTTTTAACTTACTTTATTATTATCTTAACAAATCAACCATTGAAGCAAGTGCTATCAAAGCTAGATACATCGAGAAGTTTAAAAAGATAGGCCATCGAACTGGGAGAATTAGACATCACTTTTCAACCTCGAACTGCTATAAAGGCCAAAATATTAGTAGACTTTGTAGTGAAGAGACTCAACTTGCCCAATGAAATCAACTAGGATTTCTTTATGTGGACTTTGCATGTTGATAGTTCGGTGACTTTCTCAGGATGAGGGATTGGCATTTACCCACGCTCCTCATAGGTCGAGGACTATGACTTCACAATCAAACTTAACTATCTTTTTACAAATAATGAAGCTGAATATGAGGCCCTCTTTGCTAGCATGAAGATGGCCATTAATAAAAGAGTCGAGCAGTTAGCAGCCATCACTGATTTCCTGTTGGTCACAAAACAATTTGAAGGAAACTTCAAAGTCAATGAGGCTACCATAAGTAAATATTTGGCTGAGGTCAAAAGGTTACAATAACTGTTTAGGAAATTCACTTTCAGCCAAGTCCTTGATTAGAAAACAAAAGAGCCAATGCCCTATCAAAATTTACTAGCTCAACAAAGGGAACCAGAGATAGAACCATCACTTTCCTAGTTGCCAACAAACCTACCATAGACGATCTTAACAAGAATTTAGTAGGGCAAATTAAAGAGGCACCCCCTTCCTGGCAGGACAAAATAAAAGCTTACCTAGGGAAAAGGAAAGTCCCCAAAGATGAGGCCTAAGCACGAAGGCTCAAAGGCCAAATAGCCAAGTTCGCCCTCAACGAGCATGGTTAGCTATATAGGAGATCAATTTATGGACTTTCATTAAGATGTTTGACGGTGGAATAGGCTTACAAAGTTTTGCATGAAGTCCATTCAGGAATCTGTGGCAATCACTTTGAAAGATGATCTTTGGTCCACAAAATCATCAAGCATGGGTATTTTTGTCAACTTTGCTTAAGGATACCATTGACTTCACTAAAAAATTTCCATCTTGCCAGGTCTACTCCAATATACCACATTGACCTGCATCAACATTGGTGCCCATTTAGATCACATGGCTATTTAACCAGTGGGGGATAGATATAGTCAGTTTTTTTTCAAAAACCACGGGTCAAAGGAAATTCATGATCATTGTGGTCGAATACTTCACAAAGTAGATTAAAGTTGAGGCAATTTCGAAGATAACTGACATGACCATTAAAAGTTGCATTTGGAAAAATATTATCTGCCATTTTGGTTTGCCCCAAGTACTGATATCAGATAATGAGACATAATTCCAGAGTAGGAGCATGAGGAGCTGGTGTGAAAACCTACGAATTCGATAACATTTCACTTCAGTCAGGAACCCCCAAGCCAATGAACAAATAAAAGTTACCAATGAAATTATCCTAGATAATCTTAAGGCCTGACTTGAAGGATATAGCATGAGTTGGGCAGACAACCTCTCTAAGGTGCTTGGGCATATAGAAGCACCTTAAGGACTGCCACAAGTCATAGTTCCTATAGTCTAGTCTATAAATCAGAAGTAGTCATTCCAACTGAACTGATACAACATACTACTCAAGTAATCTACTAAACCTAATTAGAAATAATTCAGAGATAGAATTCAACCTTGAGATAATCAATGAGCTATGTTAATAAGTATAAACGACAACACAAAGACACAAATTGAAGATGGCCGAGCATTACAATAAAGGAGTTCGACTGAAAAGCTTTAAAGTAGGGGACCCTATCCTCAAAAAGGTTCAAATATCAAATAATATGGATAAACTTGATTTGAAATAGGAGGGCTCATACTCAGCGGTCAAAGTAGCAAAGCATAATTCTTATCTATTGGTGGATATGAATGATAATGAGCTTTCCTGACCATGGACTGCCATGAACTTGAAAAAATTCTATGTGTAAAGAGACCAAGGTCTCCACCTAATTGAACTAAAACATAATTCTAGATCAATAACCCATAGTTAACCTCACATTAATTTCAAACCACGAACTAAGGCTTTTGGCCCCAAACTAAAACAACTTGATCGTTTAAAGTTGACCCATAGTTAACCTCACATTGATTTTAAACTACAAACTAAGGCTTCTAGCCGTAAATTGATAAATGAGTTAATCATTTAAAGTTAACCCCATAATCGACCCCAAAATTTATTTCAATAACAAATTGCAGCTCCAAGCCTAACCATAACAAGTTGATCATCTAAATTTGACTATGTCAAACTTCATAAAAGGGCAACTTATTTAAAATCGACTATTCACCAAGCACAACTTGAAATCAACCTTTTAGTTGATAATAAAGTTGCTTCATTGATATACACATCACAACGACAATGTTGATCGATAACTTGATGTTAATTTAATAAAGTCGGCCCATGAATGACCATGGTGCCAAGCTTGTTCGTTTAATTGCAAAGACAACAACTCAAATCGGCTAAGTAGTCAACAATGAAGATTATTTCAAAACTTATTTTAGATGGGTTAAGTTCATGGGAATATCATTGGATTGATTCAATTGCTCTTTCATAGGTCGATCTCATAATCAACCACTAACTTACCTATTTGCTGTATTAAGAGATCGCACTGCATGACTTTTTATTTGAAATCAAATTGTTCATTTCGTCATCTATTAAATGTAAGCAATTGACAATAATAAAAGCATTAAAATGGAATGAAAGAATGTAATACATGTGGATCAGCAGAAAACATCATTCATTGTATGTCAACATCTGGTTACAAAATTACAAAAATAATAACAGCAAGCGCCTTGCAAGGTAAATAGAATTCAATTGATTAAAGCGACGAGAATAGTTGCAACCTTAACTCGACTTAGCTCTCTTCTCTCTTACCCCCTAGGTCATCACTTCATTGATAATGCAGTCAAGCACATTAAATGAAGAAATGTGAATAATGATAATGGGCTCTCGACTTCTTATTCAAGCACTGGCATTGGTAGTAGTTATATTATAATGACAGGTCGGGAAGGGCCTATCTCATCATTCAAAAATGTGTGCTCGATAGGCGGGAAGTATACAACGATGTCAACCTTGTTATCTCTAATGTCGAATGCAAAATTATTTGCAAAGTTGAACTTATTTGCTACTAAGACCTACCTCGAGTTAGTAGTATTCCTAATCCCTATAATAGGTGCATTTTTTGCAGGTACATTCTCATTGACATGGACCAACTTGGGGTATTCCTTATGTTGCTCAGTTTAAAGAGGATTCAGATACTTTTTATCTTTGTGGCAAAACTGGTACCCCAAATATTCCAGTTGTTTCATGGCATTGTCAAAGTCCTCCTTCATGTCGTCAATTAGAAACATGACACTAACATCTTGAAACACTAAACATAGCATGAACCACTATATAGGGCAGCATAATAGGCCCAACCCGATAATAGTTGACCAAACTAAGTACATGATGTGGAACAACCTAATTAACTACCAAGCCCAGCCTACCGGTGATTGATCGAGTTGTCAACTAAAATCCAATCCAACTGGGCTTTTCCTCCAACATGATTATTAACATCTTGTCGAGTCAACCAGGGCATGGTTAACCAAATCGAGGATACTTATTTAGCACTCGACTCGAGAAATATTTGGATCTAATAAAGTTTTACCATATCGACCAAAATTCACTCAAATGACTCACTGGTGAATGCCTTTATCAACCTAGGAGGTTGAACAGATGTAACCACCTCTCTGCCGCATTAAATGTCCTGAAAAGAGGTATGCCTCCACATTAATGATGCATGCTGCCACTAGTATCACCTTTTCTACTGTGCCAAGGTAGTGCTCATCTCTTGTGTGCCACCTTGTCCTAGAGAGTTAGAGACGATGCCAAATGATGAGGGTATCAATTGCTCAGTAATGTTTTGGGCTATGATCCGATCCAGTCGACTAAGAGTGAGGTTGAGAAATTAGCTTTATAATGTGATTGGATTAAGTTCTGCAATTAATAGCACACATTAAGCTATCCAAGGGCACTCTGATGCTCAACTCAGTATATATTCAACTAGAAGGTAGAGCAGTAGAGTGAGGGCTTTAAGTAATAATAAGCATACTTTGCTGAATGCTGACAATGGGGTATTTGTAGCCTTCCTAGTGAGGTTAATATGTTAATGGTGTCTCGCTATACAAAAAGGGCCTTTGTACTTGAAGGCCTTTAAGTCTTCTCCAACTTGTGTATTATTCCAAGTAGCACCATCTCTAGCCCCCAAGGACAAGGTGGTACACAGGAGGGGCACACTACCCTAGCATGGCAGAAAAAGTGGTACTGGTGGCAACACGCATCATTAATGCGGAGACATGCTACCTATCAAGGCATTCAATGCAACAGAGAGGTGGTTGCATCTGTTCAACCTCCTAGGTCGAGGAGGGCATTCACCAATGAGTCATTTGAGTAGATTTTGGTCGATATGATGGAACTCTGTTAGATCTAAATATTTCTCGAGATGTTGATAATCGCATTAGAGGAAAGGCCTAGTGGGATTGGATTTTGGTCGATAACTCAATCAATCACCAGTGAGTTGGGCCTGGTAGTTAATTAGGCCATTCAACATCATGTACTTAGTCTGATTGACTGTTATTGGATTGGGCCTATTGGACCATCCCATATCACCAGGCAACGGATATTTAGAGTAATACATCTACTTGTTCTTTTGCTAAATGAACCCATGATAGATGTATGCAATTTTTTTTATATATAAAATTTACTTTTTGGATGGATTGCAAATTAGTGCCCCAAGAAATTTTTGCTTCATGATTGAATAATGAAATCAATTCTCTTACAAAACAACATATACTACTTAAGTATTATTTTAAATTTTATAAATTATAATTTCTTTAGCACATGATTTATACTAGTTAGTTTAGTAGATTATGGTCTAATTTTTTAATTGAAGATGATGCTTTTGTCAAAGTGAAGCTCACGTAATTTTTTTTCTACTATAAAATAAATAAATTGTGGGGCAAAGGAATGTAAAGGATATTCTGTCAGGGGGGTTACAGTAGACAATCCCACAATTCAAGATGCCTAATGTATTTTACTAAATAATTAATAGCCATACATTGCAAGCAATGATAAGTTTAAAAGTTTACTTTATTTTTTAATTTTAACTATAATTTAGATATTAACACTTTTTATAAACACTACATATATAATACTTGAAAAATTAAAATTTTATTGATATAATATAATTAATGAAAGTAAATAAAATATAACAATATTTTATATGAATATGATTTATGTATCATCAAATTAAATCTCATTCATTAATTTATTTCTACACAAAAATTAATGGTTAAATACTAAATTGCTTTACCATTTTATGAGTAGGATCTATGAAGAAGATAAGGAACTATTATGATACTGAACAGACCCTTTAGGCCCTTATAGGAAATTTACCTAAATTTAGACTTACAAGGATAGGTTATTGTAATCCAGGCTAGAAAACGCCCAAAAATGCCAACTGACTAACAAGGGCAACACAGCTAATACAACAATCTATTTTGTGGTCTAAGCCCCAGAAACCTTGTTTAGCTTTACTCATAAAATAGTTAGATACCTTCAACACAGCCTTGTCTATTATAACCATGGCTTACCAATATGTGCTTATTATATCAATAACATATCATAAAGATTTTAGCCTACCGTTGGCTAGGCTTATAATCAAATAAAATTATAAAATAGAAATAAATAAAACTAAAATTTAAGTACTTTTATTGATAATTGGCCAGAGGCCTTCTTCAAGAAAGATAAAAAATTTTACAAGTGGAAAGGAAGGGAGGAAAGTAGGTTAAGAAAAAGAAAGAAAGAAAATAGGAATGATTTTTTTCCTTCTTCCATCCAAGCTAAGAACTGCATTTTATAAAGCAGAAAAATACTATTACAAATTCAAAAATTTTGAAGTCTGAATAGTAAAAAGTAAAAGTACTATTACGAGTTTCAAATTCTTGCAATCTAAATAGTAAAATTAAACAGTCTATTACTATTTGTCCTATTACATAATAGAAATTTTATTCTACTTTTTGGTAATTATCTTCTTGAGAGATTGAAACATTCTTTCAATTTCTTGAGAATTTGGTGGGGTATCATCCTTTGGGTCTTGAGTTTCTCCCAAATATTCAAATTGATTTTCTCCAACTTTTAATTTTGCAGAAGTGGAAGTTGCCATTGATGCATTAGATTTATCATCTGCTTCTTCATCAATATTTTCCATTAATTCTTTCTAAATCATATCAAGATATTCCTTGATTAATTCTTGTTTGGACAATTTTCCTTTTCTCATCTGAATTTTTTCTTAAGCTTTCTTAAAAAAGCTAGAAGATTCCTTCTTCTTGTCTTGCTCCATTTTTTCTTTATAAATTTGAATTTTTTGGAAAATATTATCCAAAATTTCTTGGCCATGCAAATTTTGGTCTCATTATCTATCTGGATTAATTTATTTCAAAATTTGTTAAGAAATATTCTCTTCAAACATGGAATATTTTCTTCATTAGTGCCGACTTCTGGTATCCATTTCCAAATCCATGGGATTGAGAATTCCATGAAAAAATACATGGCAGCCATTCCTTCTATTAATTGATGCTTCTCCTCAGCTTCTAATAGCTTGCTTGAATATTTGGACCACATATCAAAGGCCACTCTGAATTGCTCAAGAACAATATTTTGAGTTGGACCGTATGATTTCCACCAATTTAAAAACCAATTTGGTATATCATGCTGGAAAACTTCTGGAAAAACCTTGATAAACCAGGAATGTTTCTTTCTTTGATTTTCATATAAGAAAACCTTGTCAAATGCTTGGATATAATCCCAATAATTAAACTTAATTGGAACTTTAAGTTCCTTATGAAAATATTCTCTCTAAGAGTGGACATTCCCCATTCTTCAATTGCTATAAACTTTTTGAAAATTATTTTGCTGAAATTGACTGAGGTTTTTACATTAGAACTCAGATAAAAATATGAAATTTCATATGATCCTGTATAAACCAAAATACTTTCAAAGAAAGATCTTTGTTTATATGAATTTGCAGCATATGATGTTGTATCAAGATATCTTTGGACTATAATCAAAAGATCATTTTTCCATTGGAGATCCTTATATTCTAAGAACATTATAATGTCCTTATAATTTTTTTGTTCAAATGTAGTTAAAGAATCTTCATCTTCGAAGGAACCTACATTTGATGTAATATTATAATAAGAAGGTTGAGATCCTTCTGTCTTTTCTTTAGGACTTTTGTTAGAAAATTCCTTCCTTTTTTTGAATTTTAAAAATTCAGCAACAAGATGATCTTTGCAAATTGGATCATCTTTGTCTGAGATATTCCTTGATCCATATGACGATTAAGTAAAAGAGAAAGCTATAAGCTTCTGCTTACCATATTGTGCAATAACAATTTTCTTTCCACCTCTATAAGAATGGTGGTTTCCACCTCCTATATTATAATGAGGAATCATTTCTTTGTTTCTGCAAAAATTCACAAGTAAGGAAGTCAGGTAAACTATTATCACTTCGTTTTTTTATAAATAATTTTAAAATCAAATGGTGCTAAATAAGCTTGCCATCAAGCAAACATTTGCTTAGAAACATTATGTTTAAAATTCTTATCAAACATATATTTAGCAGCTTGAAAATTTGTTTTTATTATAAAAAATTGATTATATAAATCGTCTTGAAATTTAAGAACACATTTAACAATGGCTAAAATTTATTTTGCCACAATAGCATAATTTTTCTGACTATTATTCTATTTTTTAGAATAAAATCTTATAAGATTTTCTATTTTATTAATAAGATTTATTTGTTTTAATATTCCACCATATCTTAACTCAGATGCATCAGTTTCTATAATTTTTTTCCCACGAGGGATTAGAAAGCATTAAACAAAGAAGTTGTTTAACCTTTTCATTAATATGAATAATCCTATTAGTATGATTATCAGTCCAAGGTTTTAGAATTTTTTTAAGTCTATCGTATAAAATAGTAGTATCTTTTGCAAGATCTTTATAATAAGGAGAAATATAATTAAAACTCCCTAAAAATTTTTGTAATTGAGTTTTATCAGTAATTTTATTAGAAAATTTTGATGCAAATTCAATATTTCTATTTATAGGGATTATTTTTCCTTTTTCTATAAAATGTCCAAGAAATCTAATTTTTGTTTGAAATAAATGCATTTTTAGTTTTGATAAAACAAGACCATTATTAATAATAATTTTTTAAAAAATATAAAGATGTTTAAAATAATTTTCTATATCACTAGAAAATACTAAAACATCATCAATATAAACAAGTTAAAATTACTATAAGGATTAAAAATATCATTCATCATGTTTTGAAATTCTGAAGGTGCATTCTTTAGACCAAAAGGCATAACATTCCATTCATGTTGTCCAAATGGAACATTAAAAGTAGTTTTGAATCTATCAGATTCTTTAATTTGAATTTGTCAATATCCTGACTTTAAATCAAATTTTGAAAAAATATTAGCTTCATAAAGTCTATCAAGAAGATCTTTTTCATTAGGTATAGGATATCTAATCCATTTTAAAACCTTATTAAGAGGTTTATAATTTATTACTACTCTTGGTGATCCTCTTTCTTGTTCAGTATGTTTATTAGCATAAAATACTTTACAAGATCATGGAGATTTTGTAGGTCTAATAAGACCCTTCTATAAAAGAATTCAATTTTTTTTAACAGTAAGCCAAATATTCAGAATTCATTTGGCAAGGTCTTGCCTTAGTAGTAATTTTCTCATTAAAATTATCTTCATAAGGAAGATCAACAATATGTTTTTTTTATTCCAAAAAGCATTTGGATGATCATTACAAATTTGTACAGAAAATTGATTTTCTAAAAGAGAAATTTTTTTCTTTTAGTTTAGGATTTTGAAGTCTTTCCTCAATTGTTAGACTATTAATTTCTTGTTTTAAGAAATTTATTTGAAAAGTTTTTGCTTTAAGTAAATCTTCAATTTGATTAAGAACTCTTGAAAATGGTCCTGTAATAAATTGAAAATATATTTCTTTATTATTATAAGTTCCTATAAAACCTTTCTCATCAATACTTTTTAAAGGATAAATTTTCTTTAAGAAAGGAGTTCCAAGTATGACTTGGTTAGAAATATTTTTTACTAAGAGGAAACTTGTAGGAATACAAGTTTTATTTTTACAAACAAAAGCTCATGGGAGCTTAAAACTAATATCAAGTTTTTCTCTATTAGCAAATCTTAAAATATGAGAAGTTTTTTCAAAATACCTAGTAGGTATTAAACCTTTTTTAGTACAATTTGAATCTGCTCCACTATCAACAAGAGCAATAAGTTCTTGTGAAAATCTATTATCAATTAAAAATTTTATTTTAATAAACCATTGTTGAGATGCTATCATTTCTAATGTTGAAAGAAAATTAGTATTAAAATTTTCTGATAAATTATAAAAAATATTTTCCATTCTAGGAATATCTTTGGAAACAATAATTTGTTTTCCTTGAGAACTTTCAATTCTTGTCAATCTATTTTCTAAATTTTTGTTATAACTTTTTATTTTAGAAATTCTTTTTTAAGATTATTAACTTCTTGAACCAAATCTTATACAGTAGTAGGAGTTTCAATCTTTTGTCTTTGTTCCAAAAGATTATAAACTTCTGCCATAGTATATGGTTCATGGTTATTATGAAGTTCATTTTCTAAAACTTCTAAATCAGAAGAAGAAGAAGTATTTTCTCTTTGATCAATAATTTTTTATCTTAAGACTAGATCTTTTATAAGTTTTAAAAATTCTAAAAAACTATCCTGAGTTAAAACATTTAAATTAGAAAATTGAGAAAGTATATTATATAATTCTTCTTTTTTTGAATCACTTTCTTGCTTAAAGCAAGAATCCTATTTATTACAGGGTTTTCCTTTTTTACAAGAATCACAATCTGATTCAGATCCTTCTATAGAAGCACATTCATTAATATTTTTCATCTCTGTATTAGAAGATAATCCTTCTAACTTACTTTCAGAAGAATTAAGCATAATTTTACAAAAAGATTCTTTAAGATCTTCATCAATATTAAGATTATTAATCTTTTTCTTGACTTTACATTTATCAGCATAATGACCTATGTGACCACATTTCCAACATTCATTATGCTTCTTTTCGTAATTCTGTTTAAAAGATTTATTTTCTTTATCTTTTTTCTTTTTATGAAAATATTTTTTCTTGTTTTTATAATAAGATTTTTCAAAAGAAATATTATTATTTTTTGTTTATTAGTAGAAGGTTGGTTCATGCCAAACTGTCCACAAAATTGGCAAATTGCTTTTTTCAGAAATATTATGTTTTTTTATCTGTTGGTTTAACTTAATTTCATTACAAAGGGCAAGTCCCTCTTGTATGCAGGTTTCTATTAATTTTTCATAAGTAAATTTATTATAATCAATATAAGGTTCATTATTTTTAAGAGTTTTCTTAACTCTTTCAGAGAATAAAGAAGGAAGACCATCTATAAATTTAGACTTCCAATGATACTATTAAACTTAGGAAGCTCCATAACTCTAGAAAGAAAAGCATCTTTATACCATCTAAATGAGGTTAGCGTATGACATTTAATGCCATTTAATAAAGTTCTAATATTTTTTGAAATTATCAGACCATCTACCAGTAAAATGTTCTATAATATTAACAACAAGAGTATAAACAACATTTTCAAAAGTATTACTACCTTCTTCAAATACAATATTTAAAATCTTAGTTCTATCAGGCTCAGTTAAATAACTATCCCACCAACCTTTAAGTTGGCCACTAAAACCAACAATAATCATAATATCAACTGCTTTATCAAAATTATTATTAGTTTTATAAATAGTACTATACATAAACATTCTATGGACCAAATTATAAATCTGTCTTTCAGTAAATCCATCTACATTCCATTCATAGATGTTTTTACCATTATAACTATTATTAACAATATATTCTTGCTCTTCATGAAGAACATCTTGAGGGGAAGGTCTAGGATAATAATATAATCTCATAGTTGGTTTATCAACATATTTTTGAAGTTTACTAACTTCATCTTGAATCTCTTGTCTATAAGTGTCATTTTTAATACTTGAAATAACATTCTCTTCAATTCTTTATTAAGAGTTGATAGCTTCATATTTGAAAATTGATTTTGTATAATTTCCTCTAATTCAGACATATTTCTTAATCTGAGATTTTGAACTTCAAGAGGAGGCTGAATAGTAGGAGTAGCAATAGTTTCCTTTGAGGTAGATATATTTAGTCCTTCTTTAAGAATATTTTTAAGAAATTCTCTTAATTTAGTAATAGAATTTATTATTTATTCTACCCTTTTATGAAGATAGTAAATATTTTCCCCTAAAACATTTAAATAAAGATTTGCATAATTTCCTTGCTTTAAAAGAAAATTAATATGTTGGGTTGTTATCATTAAAGTATCATTTCAAATAATTTTTGAAAGGTAGAAAATTGTATATTCTGAACATCGTTTTCAATATGAAAAGAATTTTCAGGAGGATAAACATCCTTTAATATTGTTCCATCTGAAAGATTACAATTTCTTTCAATAATAGAAATATAATTTCTCAATATGTTATTAGAAACCAAGGAGCAAACAGTATTAATTGATCTTTTTTAAAAACAAAATTATAAAATTAATTTTGAAAATATAATTTTTCTGTAGTGGAAAATGTTTCCAAAAACCATTTTCTAAAAGGGTCCCACCTTTCTTTATTAAATTCAAGATTTATTAATTTTCTATCTTGAGATCTAGGACTAAAATCATATTTTCTAAGATTCATTAAAAAATTTTAATTTTATAATGGGTTATTACCCACATGAAAATCCATTTCGGATAAAGTAGGATCTATGGAGCTTTTACTATTATTATCTTGAACTCCTTGAACTATATTAGTTTCAAGAATTCTTAATTTTCCAAATCTAGTATTCAAAGAATTATCTTTTTTAGAATTTTCTTCTTCAGATGATTCTCTAATTCTAGGGATAGATGCCCTAGAAGGGTTTTCCACAATATAATCAAGTGGAGAAATATGAGAAAAAGTTGAATTAGATCGAACAAGTTTAGATCTATTAGATCTAATGAAGATTTAAATGTATTAAATTGAATTTGAACAGATCCTTTAGGAGTTTGTATTATACTCCCAATATTATTATTGATAACAAGCTGTGGAGGACCAGCTTGTTCAATAATCCAATTTTCAAGAAATATAACTTCTTCCCATTTAATGGGTCTCCTGACAGTAATATTACATTTAGAAAAGCTTGATTCTATAAGAATCGTTTATTGATTAGGCTTATTAATCATTTTACACATTAGATTCAATGTATAAAGAGGCTTATAATATATACGGTAAACAACACAGATTGTTTCTGTGCCCTACATATGATTGTAGCCATGAAGTTTAACATTTAATGTTAAAGCATGATATATATTAACATCAGAAAGAGATAAATTTAAATTTGGATATACATCAAAATAAATTAGGCCATGAGCCAAGCTGGATTGTATAATACCCATAATTGAATACTTCCAATTTAAATTTCTGGCATCTCTTAAAATTGGAATAAAACTATCTGGAAGATTTTTCAAAGTTAGAGGTTTAAAAGCAATTTGTACTAAACCTATACAAAGAAATTTATATTCATTTTGAAATTTTTTAAGATTTGATTTCTTAAAAAGTTTCAAAATAATTTCATCTTTATTAAGAGGATAAGTTTCCTTAGTAGTTTTAACAATTTTCTTTAAGCCAATTTTTTTAAAAGTACCATATTGGTAAACAGTTTTTGAATCTACTCTAGAAATAGTCCATTTATTAAGAAGATCTAAATTAATTAGGAGGTTTATTTCCTCCATCGTACTATTTTTAACAGAATCTTTACCTTTAAAAATATTCATAATTGATTATGATATGTTACTTCAAGAAATAAATACATATTGATTCCATGACTCTGATACCATTTTATGAGCAGGATCTATGAAGAAGATAAGGAACTACTATGATACTGAACTGACCCTTTAGGCCCTTATAGGAAATTTACTTGGATTTACACTCCCAAGGATAGATTATCATAATCCAGGCTAGAAAATGCCCAAAAATGCCAACTAGCTAACAAGGGCAACACAACCAATACCTACTTATGGAAAATTAATAGGAACCTGCATACAAGAGGGACTTACCCTTTGTAATGAAATTAATTTAAACCAACAGATAAAAAAACATAATATTTCTGAAAAAAGGCAACTTGGCCAATTTTGTGGACAATTTGGTATGGACCAACTTCTACTAATAAACATAAAAATAATATGTCTTTTGAAAATTTTTATTATAAAAAGAAGAAAAAACATTTTCATAAAAAGAAAAAAGATAAAGAAAAAAAATATTTTAAACAGAATTATAAAAAGAAGCATAATGCATGTTGGAAATGTGGTCGCATAGGTCATTATGCTGATCAATGTAAAGTCAAGAAAAAGATTAATAATCTTAATATTGATGAAGATCTTAAAGAATATTTTTGTAAAATTATGCTTAATTCTTCTGATAGTGAGTTAGAAAAATTATCTTCTAATACAGAAGATGAAAATATTAATGAATGTGCTTTTATAGAAGGATCTGAATCAGATTGTGATTCTTGTAAAAAAGAAAAACCCTGTAATAAACAGGATTCTTGCTTTAAGCAAGAAAGTGATTCAGAAAAAGAAGAATTGTATAATATACTTTCTCAATTTTCTAAGTTAAATGTTTTAACTCAGGATAGTTTTTTAGAATTTTTAAAATTTATAAAAGATCCAGTCTTAAGATAAAAAATTATTGATCAAATAGAAAATACCTCTTCTTCCTCTTCTAATTTAGAAGTTTTAGAAAATGAACTTCATAATAACCAAGAACCATATACTGTGGCAGAAGTTTATAATCTTTTGAAACAAAGACAAAAGATTGAAACTCCTACTATTGCACAGGATCTGGTTCAAGAAGTTAATAATCTTAAAAAATAAATTTCTGAAATGAAAAGTTATAACAAAAATTTAGAAAATAGATTGAGAAGAATTGAAATTTCTCAAGGAAAACAAATTGTTGTTTCTGAAGATATTCTTAGAATGGAAATTTTTTTTGATAATTTATCAAAAAAATTTAATATTAATTTTCTTTCAACATTAGAAATGATAACATCTCAAAAATGATTTATTAAAATAAAAACTTTAATTAATAATAGATTTTTACAAGAACTTACTGCTCTTGTTGATAGCAGAGCATATTTAAATTGTATTTAAGAAAGTTTAATACCTACTAGGTATTTTGAAAAAACTTCTCATATTTTAAGATTTGCTAATGGAGAAAAACTTGATATTAGTTTTAAGCTCCCATGAGCTTTTGATTGAAAAAATAAAACTTGTATTCCTACAAGTTTCCCCTTAGTAAAAAATATTTCTAACCAAGTTATACTTGAAAATCCTTTCTTAAAGAAAATTTATCCTTTAAAAAGTATTGATAAAAAAGGTTTTATAGGAACCTATAATAATAAAGAAATATATTTTCAATTTATTACAAAGCCATTTTTCAGAGTTTTTAATCAAATTGAAGATTTACTTAAAGCAAAAACTTTTCAAATAAATTTCTTAAAACAAGAAATTAATAGTCTTACAATTGAGGAAAGACTTCAAAATCCTAAACTAAAAGAAAAACTTTCTCTTTTAGAAAATCAATTTTCTATACAAATTTGTAATGATCATCCAAATGCTTTTTGGAATAGAAAAAAATATATTGTTGATCTTCCTTATGAAGATAATTTTAATGAGAAAATTACTACTAAGGCAAAAAATCATTCCTGTTTTCTTTCTTTCTTTTTCTTCACCTACTTTCCTCCCCACCTTTCCAAAGTTTTTATCTTTCTTGAAAAAGGCCTCTGGCCAATTATCAATAAAGGTACTTAAATTTTAGTTTTATTTATTTCTATTTTATAGTTTTATTTGATTATAAGCCTAGCCAATAGTAGGCTAAAATATTTATGATATGTTACTGATAGAATAAATACATATTGTTAAGCCATGGTCATAATAGACAAGGCTGTATTGAAGGTATCTAACTATTTTATGAGTAAAGCTAAACAAGGGTTCTAGGGCTTAGACCACAAAATGGATTGTTGTATTGACTGTGTTTCCCTTGTTAGCTGGTTGGCATTTTTTGGGCGTTTTCTAACTTGGATTACGATAATTTATCCTTGGGAGTCTAAATCCAGGTAAATTTCCTATAATGGTCTAAAGTGTCAGTTCAATATCATAGTAGTTTTTTATCTCCTTCATAGATATGATTTATGTATCATCAAATTAAATCTCATTCATTAATTTATTTCTACACAAAAATTAATGATTAATATTAAATTACTTTGTAAATTCAATAAATTATTCATAAAATATAATAGAAGATAAAATATAAAGAATTCAATATTGAATAGTGAACTTAGGTGATAAAAGATAAAATATTCTAATTTGTCATAAAATTGAGATAAATCAAAGTTCTTTTTTTATAAATTATCTTAGTTCATTAGCATAAAAATTAAGACATTAGATAAAGATACGAGCATTAGACATACATACACATTCAAGCAAAAAAAATAACTTACCAAGAAAATGATTATATAAAGTTGGAGAAAAAAGAAGATCAATTTTTCCATATTTTTAAATAATAAATTGTATGTTTAGAATATTCTATATGTTTTTAAAGAATTTTATGTTAGATATAGAAATTTTCCAATCTATGATTTAACTTAATTAAAATGTTAAATTATTGAATAAGAGGGAACTTAAGAAATAACATAGTATATTACTTAAAGTTAAATTATAATAAGTTCTATATTACTATAATACTCTCTATATAAAAAAGTTTATATATATGTGGAGCAAGACATATTAATTAAATTATAATATTGATAAATACATCTATATATACACACACAATATGTATATGTATATGTCCATCCATAATTATATTAAAAAATATAAATATTAGACAATATAATAAGGAGTTATAAAAAAATATATATTCATAAAAAGAGTTATTAAAATTATTATAAAAAGTATATATATGTTAATATATATATATGATATGGAATAGCCCAACAGGCCCAACCTAACAAACTATCGACCTCAGAGAGGGCCCATAGGCCTACTTAATATTCACAGCATAGTGTCGCCTCTGGACCCAGCTGAGCTGGGTCGCTCGACTATTGCTCTCGCCTCGTTGAGTGGATTGTTCTCGACTGCACTCAACGGAAGGCTTCAAGCCACTTGGTCTATTCTACCATCCCTCTGGTCAACCGCCTTATCTGTTTAATGATTGTTGACCAGAGTGCTCACTCCGACTCTAATTCATATCCTTGCCACATTTAATACTCTGACAAACAGTGTGTCTCTGCATTAATAGTGCATGCTATCCAGGACAGTCTCTGCCACCAACTTTGGTAGAGAAACGCACCACCAGAGTATTGTTCACCTTAGAAGGCAAGAGATGATGCCACCTGGAATAGTATTAGGATTAGAAATGACCAACAACCCCCGGGCAAGGACAAGATCCCTCTACACTTAATAGGGGCATCTCAGACATATCCCCCACAAGGAGAAGGCTATAAATACCACACTGCAAGCCATTCTCTAGGTAATGCCATATATATTATATGTTTGACTTTGTTGTTTGATTATCTCAATTCGACTAGTACTAACTTGAGCGTTGAAGTGCCTTAATCGAGGGTACCTCGACTAGTTTAATGTTTGCTATTGGTTGCAAATATCAAACCTCGAAGGATATCACCATTGAATCGCTCGACCTCCCTGGTCGAATCAGCCCAAATACTATTCTATTCACTAAATACGACTTTCAACCTCAATATTTTGGTGCCATCTGCGGGAAACTTGATATTGCAACTGAAAATATGGTAAACACAAGAAGAGCCGCATCTGAGAAGGAGGATAACAGGAGGTCAGCTCCATTTCCCCCCCGCCCCAGCAAGGTTCACATGCTTCAAGCCCCAGCACTCTTTAGGAGAAAGTTGTTTTGTTGACCATGCCTCACCTAATACAGTTGATAAGCAAGCAGATCTCTATTCAAATCTCTGCTCAACTTTCCACCACATTAAATAGGCATAACATCGTGCCAGCCCCAGCTGGCAGTACCACTCCACAGTCGTCCCCACCAGAAGAAAGGTCCCCCCAAGACAGTCATGGTCATCAAGAGTCCTAACGACCACTAGCTAGATAAGAAGCTAATCCCAGATGCCTCTATAGAGAGAAGGGGTAACTGGAACTATAGAAAGAAATTGCTGACTCCATGGATCACCACGTTTGATCTAATCGAGCCTAGTAGCATGATAGGGTCGAACATTCTAGACACAACCAACACAAAAAAGTGGATGAATCTGCAGATCATGCGGCCTGGCTTATTCAAGCCCCATAGTGCAATAGGGCCGAGCACATGAGGCCTCATTTTGATCAAAACATTACTCAAGCTTATCAGGAAGAGTGGGAAGAAGTCTCCCACCAAGTGAAATAATTAAAGAAACGCCTCGACAAGATCTTGAGGAGAAATATGGATACACTGCCCAACCTAAAGGGCCCCCAAAGGTCTCATCGATAGAGAGGCTCCCTTTATATCTAGGAGATTGTCAATGAGCTCATCACTATCAATGTTAAGGTCCCCATCGTACTCCTAAGGTACAATGGCTCAACTGACCCCAATGAGTACTTGATGTAGCTATACGGGCACAACAAGTACATCCATGCCAAGATGTCAGTGACCATATTCCAAGCCATAGCACTCGATTGATTTGTTAAGTTGGAGCCCTCTTTGATATACTCTTATGATCAACTCTATGATAAGTTCTTACACCAGTTCGCCAGTCGAAGAAAGGCGAAACTCCCTCACACTATCAAGCAGAACATTGGGGAGTCCCTCCATAACTTCTTTATGAGGTTCAACATTTAGGTCCTAAAGATAGACAACCCTAAGATTGAGTTTTTAATTTGTTATTGTTCTTAGGACTCAGGCATAATGAATGCGGCAATGCTTTGGTGTACAAACACCTGAGGTCGATGGAGAAATTGTTTGACCTAGTAGATAGATATATGACCCCAAAGGAGATGAACAAATTAAAGTTCAAAAACTCAGAGGTTGATAAAAAGAAAAATAAGAAGAGAGATTACCAAAAACACAGAGAGAGAGGTCAATCTCCAATAAAGTGCTTCTACGACTACACCCTACTAAAATTCTAAGGAAAGAAATCCTGTATGCCATTCAGCATGACAATGTCCTCAAGAAATTGAGAAAGTTGACAATGACTGAAGCAATGAAAAAATCAAAAAAGTATTGTCACTTTCATAAATAGAAAGGGCATGACACAGATGAATACTTCAATTTCTAGGACAAAATTGAGAGGCTCATTAGGCAGAACCATCTCAAAAAGTACGTGGCTATGGAGACACAGGCTGAAGGGGGCAAAATTGATTGGACTCTGTATAAAGAAAGGTTGGTTAGCTTGAGAAGGGAAGACAAAGAAAAGAAACCCACCCATGAAGATTGCCTGCCCATTCGAGGAGTAATTGACATGATTGCGGGAGGTCCCACTGGGGGGGACTCAAAGTCTATAAGGAGGCAGACTTAAAGGAGGCTAGAGTCAACCAAAGCCTCACCCGTTAAAATAACATTCTATCTATCAACGAGTGTAGAGATCGCCAGCCTATTCAAGGAGTAATTGACATGATTACAGGAGGTTCCACTGGGAGAAACTCAAAGTCAGTGAGGAGGTAGACTCAGAGAAGGCTGGATTCGACCAAAGCTTCACCCATTGAAATGACATTCCATCTATCAATGAGTGTAGAGATCGCCTGCCCATTTGAGGAGTAATTGACATGATTGCAGGAGGTTCCACTAGGAAGAATCAAAGTTAGTGAAGAGGCAGACTTCGAGGAGGCTGGAGTTGACCAAAGCCTCACCCATCAAAACAACATTCTATCTATTGACGACTGTAGAGCCCATTTTTTTCACTAATAGCGACTTGGCCCACCTTAAAGGAAAGATTATCAACCACAAAATTGATTATCCCATGGTAGTCTCTATTGAGATTGCCAATTTTGAAGTAAAGAAGGTTCTAGTCGATAATAGCAGCTCAGCCAACATAATCTTCCTTTCCACCCTAAAAAGAATGAACTTGGGGTAGTTAAAGTTTAAACCTCTACGTACCCCTCCGATTAGGTTTGGGGGGTTTGAGATCATTTTGAAAGGGTCCATCAATCTCTCGACGTCATTTGGGGAGGTGCCCCGAAGAAAAACTTTGATGGTAAACTATCTAGTGGTCAGTACCCCATTTGCTTATAATGTTATTATTGGTCAACCTGCTCTCAATAATTTTTGTGCTATTGTCTTGACCTATCATATGAAGATCAAATTTCCTACCCTAATCGACATAGGTGAACTGTTGTGTAACATCAAGAAAGGTTGGAGGTGTTATCATATTTCAATCGAGTCAAGTGAACAAAAAACTTGACCACAATTAAAGACCTTAGAGGATACCTCTATAGTGGAACCCGATGAGGTCTAAGCTTACAAGAAGAGAAAGTTGGATGACACTCGGGTGGAGCCCATTGGGGAATTTAAAACTGTTGAGCTGGAATAAGGGAACCCTAATAAGACAACTTGAATTGGCACAGATATGGGCTCCCACCTAGAATACCTTAATGTTGATTTTCTAAGGAGAAACATTGACATCTTCACCTCAAAAGTATCTGACCTCTAGGGAATCAACCCCAGTGTGATCATATACTACCTCAATGTTAACCCCTCATACAAATCGATCAAGTAAAAGATAAGGACATTTAATGCTAAGAGAACCCAGATCATTGAAGAGAAAGTCAGAAAACTCGTAGATGCAGGTTACACTGTAGAAATTCAATATCCATCTTGGTTTTATAATGTTGTACTCGTCCCAAAGAATAAGGGACAATAGCATATGTGTAATAATTTTACAGATTTGAATAAAGCTTGCCCTAAGGATCCTTACCTCCTGCCTCGAATAGATTTACTAGTAGATTCTACTACTGGTTGTGAGTTGTTGAGTATGATGGATGCATTTTAAGGCTATCATCAAATATTCATGGCCCCTGAGGATAGGGATAAAACTTCTTTTGTGGTTCCCAATGGAGTTTGTTGCTTTTTGGTCATGCCTTTTGGACTGAAAAATGCTTGGGCAACTTACCCAAGGCTGGTCAATTTTATGTTTAAGAACGAAATAGGCAAGTCGATGGAGATGTACATCAACAACATGATTGTAAATACGAAAAAGGCCTAGAACCATTTACTTGACCTCAATCATATTTTTACAATATTGAGAGCATTTGGTCTAAAACTGAATCTAAATAAGTGTATGTTTGGGGTTCAAGGAGGTAAATTTTTAGGTTATACGGTCAGTCATGGGGCATAGAGGCCAATGTGCAAAAGATTCAAGCCATTTTGGACATTGCCCCTCCTCGAACAATCAGAGATGTATAGCGGCTAGTTGGAAGGATTATTGCCCTAGGCAAATTCATTGTAAGATTGGCAGACAAGAGCTAGTCTTTCTTCAAAATTCTCAAGAATGCTAAGAAGTTAGGTTTTCAATGGAACAAATAGTGTGATCAGGTGTTGGTCGAGTTAAAGCAATATTTAGCCTCACCTCCTATGCTAGCAAAACCTAAACTTAGAGAGGTACTTTATATATATTTGGTAGTTTCAGAGGCATTGATCAACTCAGTCTTAGCTTGACTAGAGATGGAAGCCATCAATTGATTTACTATTGCAGTAAGTCCCTCCAAGGACCAGAGCATAACTACTTGGAGATTGAGAAATTTGCTTTGGTGTTGGTCAATGTGGCTTGAAAGCTGCGTCTATACTTCCAGTCTCATGCCATGATAGTGCTTACTAATTAGCCGTTGAAGCAGGTGCTATCGAAGCTAAATACCTCTGAGAGGTTAACCAAACAGGCCATCAAATTGGGAGAATTTGATATCACTTTCCAGCTAGAACAGCTATCAAAGTGCAGGTCTTGGCAAACTTCATTGCCAAATGAGTTGACCTATATGAGAAAAGCAACGAAGCCCCTCTCATTTGGACTTTGCAAGTTGATGGATCTTCTACCACATCAGGAGGAACCGCAAGAGTGGCTCTCTATTCCCCAGCAGTGGAGAAGTATGAGTTCGCGATCAAACTCAACTATGCAGTTACTAATAATGAGGTGGAATGTGAGGCCCTTCTCGCAGGAATGAGGATGGCACTGAATTAAGGGGTTGAGCACCTGGCCACGATCATAGACTCTTAGTTGATAGCAGAATAGGTCAAAGAAAATTTTGAAACTAAGGATTCAACAATAAGCCAGTACCTGACTAAGGTAAAAAAATTACAACAATCATTCAAAAAGTTTACCCTCAATCAGATACCTCGATTTGAGAATGAGCGCATAGATGCTCTATTGAAATTTACTAACCCAACCAAGGACACAAGAGATAGGACAATAACATTTTTGCTCGTTGATAAGCCATCAATCAGCCTACCCAAGGAAAACCTAGTAAGGAGCATTGAGGAGACAATCTCTTCATGGAAAAATCCAATAAAACTCTACTTAAGGCATGACACAATCCTCGAAGATAGAAATAAGGCTTAATGCCTTCAAGGATAAGTTGCTAAGTTTGTGCTGGACGAGCATGGCCAATTATATAAGAGGTTGATCTCTGGACCACCCCCGAGGTACCTGGATCCCAATCAGGCTCATGAAATAGTGAAAGATATCCACGCAGGCATGTGTGGAAACCATTTTGGGGAAAAATCCCTTGTACATAAAATAATCAGGTATGGATACTTTTGGCCAACATTACTAAAAGATTATGTGGATTTTGCTCAAAAATGTATAGCATGCCAAGTTCATTCGAACTTGTCGCATCAACCTACCACGCCCATGGTCAATTTCCAAATTTCTTGGCATTTGATCAGTGGGGGATCAACATTTTGGGCTCGCAGCTAAAGTCAACAAGTCAGCAAAAATTTATAATTGTAGTGGTCGAATATTTTACCAAATGGGTCAAGGCCGAGGCTATCCCAAAGATAACAAACTCAGCTACCAAGAGTTTCATTTGAAAAAACATCATCTGCCTTTTTGGCCTACCTAAGATCTTTTTTTCAAGCAATAGGACTCAGTTTCAGAGCAAAAGTACCAGAAGTTGGTGCAAAGCCTTAGGGATCACCTAACATTTTACTTCAGTGGATAATCCTCAGTCGAATGGCCAGACAGAGGTGACAAACAAAATGATCCTTGACCATTTGAAAGCCAGGATACAAGATACTAGCTTGAGCTGGGCAAACAACTTCCCAAGAATGTTGTAGGTATACCGAACAACTCCCCAAACAGCCACAGGTCATAGCCCTTACAATCTAGTCTATGAATCCAAGGTAATCATCCCCTCAGAACTCATTCAACATACAGCTCAGGTCATTCATTTCTACCCACTCAAGAACATATCAGAAAGGAAGCTCGACCTTGAGACTATCAATGAGCGAACGTAAAAAGCTTACAACACCATACAGTGCTATAGATCGAAGATGGCAAAAAACTATAATAAAGGGGTCAAGCTGCGCCTGAAATGGGATGGACCCTATGCCGTGGTGAAGGTACCAAAGTATAATACTTACCGACTTGCTAATATGGATAGGGATGAGCTCCCTCACCCATGGAACACCATCAACTTGAAGAAATTCTACATATGAGAGTACATTGTAATTATCCTCATATTCTCTTATATAAATAAATTTCCAACAACACTGCTACCATTTGTTTTCATTGTCACAATCATATCTATCTCACACCATTCCAAGTTTCAAGTCGACCCCATAGTTGACTAACAAGCAACTCCATGCTACCACTTAAGTTTTAAGTCAATTCCATAGTTGACGGATGCAAAAGCAGCATCATGCTGCTAAAGTAAAGTTCTGAATTGACCATGCCATCGATTCAAGATAGCTACATGCTACCAACTTAAGGCTTTTTAGCTTAAACTATAGAATCGACCCAGTAGTCGATCAACAAGTTAAAAATGAAAATCATCTATAAAGTTGTGAAAACAACTTGTTGCTATGAAGATAAACTATTAAATGCACTTTGGCAAGACAAATTGGTTTCTGGATAACTATCTTGATAACTAACTTGGTTGTCAACCATTCATCTATACAATCGTGATAGTAAAGATGTATTCAATAAGAAATATACAAAATTGAATTTACTCAATAGCAGAGATATTAAAATGATCTTTCATTCATACGATGGTCATTACAATGACATTTCCATTACAAAAAAAAAGGACAAAGAAGAAATAGCAAAGGTAGCAATAACAGCAAGGAGTTCGGAGATTAAGTCTGGCTGGACCTGGCCTGGTCACCTTTCAGCCAGTCTTGATCGAGCTCCGGCATTGCAGAGGTGAGCAATTGGATGGTTTCAGCTGGTCGTGAAGGCTCTGTGATGTTGCTTATGAAGTTAGTTGAGCACAACACGTATTGCGCGACATCGACCTACTCCTCCCTTAACTGGACGACAAAGTCCTCATTGAAGGAAAATTCACTCATCAACTCAGCTAGCTTAGCCTTGACCTCAGCCTATTTTTATTAGGCTTTAATCAAGGGCTTGACGGGAGCGTTTGTCACTATATCTCTCTCACCACCACCATTGACCGCTTCTTTCTCGGACTCCAAGTAATGCTGCAGTTCTTATCGAGGGCAGGGCTTATTCTATTCCTATATTTTACCTGAAAGGTATAGCCCAGATACTTGAGCTGCTTTATTGCCTTGTGGAATATGTCACAAGCATCGTCGATGGACAACATCATGCTTGTGTCATGAAAGGTAGAGCTCAGTATGAATTATTCTACTGCCTCCTGTCGCTCTGTGGGGAGTTATCGAGAAAAGGCTGCCTAAGCCTCCTTGAGCGCATCTACATGGCTAGTCGATAGATTAGAGGAGTAGCTTACTTGCATGTCCAAGTGAGCCTTCTTCAGTAAGGAATCTATTCAACTCCTCTCCTTAATTACTTGTACCAACTGCTGATCCTTTGCATTCAGCTACTTCCGGAGGTCAACCATTTCCTTTGTTAGCTGGTTAATCCGGAGTTGAGAAAACTCGAGCTGACCTTTGAGGGTCTATATATCCCTTCCCTCTCGCAACTCTTTACGATCCATTAGAGCCAACTCTGACTGACGGTAAAAGTTATACCCCAGCTAGCCCACCTAAAACATAGAGTGTCAATGAATAATACAACTTTTTGAAACAAAAATTTGATATGAAACAGTCCACCTCACACTTACCATATTATAATGGTAGGCCAAAGCCCTAAGCGCCCCAACTTGACTCAGGCCCACGAGTCTTCACTGGTCCATGGAGAAGAGCCCAGTCACCATCTACTTGAGGGCGTCGTCCATGGAGAAGAGCCCAGTCACCATCTACTTGAGGGCATCGCTGCCCATTATCCCCGATTGTATGATGGAGGTCGAGTCAGTTACCTCTATAGTGAGATCAGGTCTGAAACGGGGCAATTCTAGTTAAGGAAGTTGGAACAACACCCCATCACCATGCTTGCTTAACAAGTCAAAGCCCATCATCCCTTTGACTAGCCCTTATTGCCCGCTGTCTTCTTGGGTATCGAGCTCCCTACTTAATCATTTATCTCTTGCACCGACCCCCGAGGCTACTTTGAACACGCTTCTCTAGTTGAGCGGGTAATGCCTATGGCATCTATTCAATTCGAAGCACGAAGGGAACGATGATCGAGTAAGTTGAAGGGGTTAGCTTTACTATGGGGGCCTCTCATCAAGCAGTCGCTTGACAGTGCTTGTCATTTCTTTGTGCTCTTGCTATAGCCTTTGCTTGACTACCAGCCATCACTTTTTTTTGATTTGCCAACAAAAGACAAAAAAAATCATCAGATTTGAGCAAAAAGATAGGAATTTATAGTTATCACAATCAACAAAAATTTCTACCTAGCCGATCACCCGTAGGCAAGTCAAGCTCAGTCGGCAATAGGCTAGCTAACAGATACCTCTCTTTGGTCAAAATTGAGGCCTTCATCGTCCTAAAATCAACTAAGTTTCAAACAAAAGTGTTAGGCCAGTTGGACATTTGGTTCCTTGACATTTTTATATGCCCTCTCCACCACCCACTTGGAATGTTAAACTCTGCAGCCCTCAAACATAAAGAAAGTATTTTTTTCACTCCTGGCCATATAAAGAGGAGGGGGCTACCAAGAACTTTTGACCCAAACACGCCATCAAATAAGAAGTTGGACTCTTCACTACTACCCGACTTTCAGGACATTGGTAAATTGAACAAATTTGAAATGTTGGTGAAATAGGCTAGCTATTCAAATAGGTGCATTAGCATAGCAAAACTATAGATGGTGGCAAAATAGTCGGGAAAGAGTTGGGTTATACAGACCTCAAGGCCCATTAAGAGGTTGACTATGGCAAGTGCTAAAGGAAACCTAAGGCCGCACCTCAACCCCTGCTCAAACATTGTTATGCATCCCTTGAAGGTTGATGTATCCTATTGTAAGGCCCAGGCACCAAAAGCTCATATTCATCAGGGATATGGTACATCTCCCTAATTTAAACTAAGTCAGCAAGGGAAATCTTAGACACTATTTCACTATAGTGGTCCAGAGCAAACAATCGACCCCATGTTGCATGTGCTTTGCTGGGGCTAGCATCGCCCTCTCAGTACTCGAGCTGTTAGAGGTCAAGCAATTACTTAACAAGCTATCAAATGTATTATCAAATGCACTCCTAGACATACTTTCACCACCAAAATCCCTTTGAAACTGCACACCCTCAAACCTAGTGTTCTCACTATCTGAAGCACTAGACATCTTTGTAAAGAAAAATAAAGCAAAACACAAGCTTGCAAAAGAACTTACTGTGGGTAGCTTGAAAACTCTAAAGTGCATAAAGGAAATAAAGAACTCTGAAGGTAAGAACTTAACCAGACCAAATTTCAACAAAGTGAAAAATGAATGTTTCTACCCCGCTTATTTATAAGAATTTGGATGGGGAAACCAAGGTGGCAGTAATAATTACATTGCCACCCCTTGGCACTTTGTATTTTGTGATCTAACTGGTGCATTAATTGCGCAAAACCACTAAAACCCTAATTGAGAATTCAAAAATCCTAATCGAGAGTACAAAACCCTGGTCGAAGATGCATAACCATCATAACTGCCATTCAGTTATCTACTCCCTACTCCTGCTTATTGACAAGCTCAATCAGGACCACAAATGAGGGGACTCATGATATGGGATAGCACAACAGACCTAACTTAGCAAGCTATCAATCTCAAAGAGGGCTCATAGGACCACTTAACATGCACAGCTTAGCGTCGCCTCTAGACTTGGTTGGGTCGGGTCGCTCAACCACCACTTCAGCCTGATCGAGTGGATTGTTCTCAACCACAGTCAACTAGAGGCTTCAAACCACTTGGTCTGTTCAACCTTTCCTTTGGTCGACTGCCTTATCGATTCGATGATTACCAATGAAAGTACTTACTCTGGCACTGACTCATATCCTTGCCACATTTAATACTCTGACAAACAGCATGCCTTCGCATTAATGGCAAGTGCCATCCAGGATAGCCTCTGCCACCAACTTTGGTAGAGAAGCGTACAATTAGAGTATTGTTCACCCTAGAAAGCAGAAGATGATGCCACCTGAAATAATACTGAAATTGAAAATGACCAACAACCCCCAAGTAAGGATAAGAGTGTTCTACACTTGATAGGGGCATCTCGAACATATCCCCACTAGGAGAAGGCTATAAATACCTTATCGCAAGCCACTCTCCATGTAATGCCATATACACTATACACTTTGACTTTGTTGTTCGATTACCTCAATTTGACCAGTACTAATTTGAGTGTCGAAGTACCTTAGCCAGGGGCATCTCGACTAGTTTAATGTTTGCTGTTGGCTGTAGATCTTAAACCTTGAAGGATATCACTATTGGATCGCTCGTCCTTCCTGGTTGAATTACCCCAAACACTATCCCATTCACTACATATAACTTTCAATCTTATTAATATGTATGCATACACACATTGAGTGCTTACTTAGATTAAATATGTAGTTATAAAAATGAGTAGTATAGGTTTTTATATTAATATTAAAATAAATATTAATAGGATATCAAATATAAATATATGTTGACATGAAAAAATGGATAAAATTAACTTATCCACATCACTATCACATAAAAAAATACTTAAACAAGAACTCAATTTTTTTTAAATTATCCTAATTCATAAATATAAAAATTAAAAATATTAGGAAACAATATAAATATTATAAAATATATGCATTTTCTAGAAAAATAGTTTAATTGACAAGAGAATGATTTTATAAAGGTGGGAAAAAAAGAGATAAATATTATTTTATTTTGAAATAGTAAATTGTATGTTTGAATTATTTTTAATATAAACTATTGTTATGATTTTTAGCTTAACCAAGGCATGTCGATTCATTGACAAATAGACTTATGTATATACCTGGTTATAACACACACATACATATATTTGTGTTTGTGTGTGTTCGTCTACATTCAAAAAATTAAATTTGAGAATGCAAATGACAAATATTAGAAGAAACTATTAGACAATATTTATAGAAAGAAGTGCAAAAACTATATATTAAAACAAGGAGTTATTAAAATTAATATAAAATTACACATGTTAGTATATATATATGTATGTATATATATTAAATACTTATCAAAATTAGATATGGAGTTACAAAAGATGAACTAATATAATCTTTTTACATCAATATTAAAAAAATATAGATAAAATATTATTATTTGAAGATATATATATATATATATATATTTATATAAGCAAAAAGAATAAAATTAACAATATAAAACGGAGTTACAAAAATTATATATTAATATGGGGAGTTACAAAAATTAATACAGAAAATTAAATATATATTATATATGAAAATATGTTGACATAAAAAAAGAGAAATATGAAATTATGTCATAGTGAGTTACATATATTATATATGGAATATATTTAAATGACGCATATAAACAAAACTTATTTATTCTGTCATTACTATATAAAAAAAATATTTAAAATAAAATTAAAATATTATTTTACTTTATATATATACATATATTAGATTTAACACCTGGGATAGAATTTTCGAACTAGGGACGAAAGAATTTTTCACCAGCTCCTCTCACGGCCCAGTTTCACACAGTTCCATGCAGTACCGAGTAAAGTTGCTTATAACGCAACGAATAGAATTGTTACCACGTGACAACCTAGAAAGCTACTTAACCTATAATTGATAGAATTGGAGAGTAAGTCAGAGGAGGTGACTCAATGATACTTTACCTTCACGACATTCCGAACATCGTGTACCGCCGCCACAGCCCCATTACTCTTCTCAGTTCGAACACAGCAATTCAAAGCACCCTTTTAATTTTTTCGAGGTGAGGAGAAATCCTTGGAAATTGGGAAATTTTTGAAAAATGGATGATTATACGAGAGAAATGATGGATTTAAAAACCCTGGTCACTCGTACTCTCGAGAAGAAAGGCGTCCTTGCCAAGATCCGTGTTAGCATCACTGCCTTCTTTATAATTTCTTTATTTATGATAAATTCTATTTTTTCGTTATAATTTCTCATTTTTCATATCCATTTTGTCCTTTCTTCCCCCCTCCCAACCCTTGTGTTCTGGAAACAAATAAGTTCACTGGATCGTGTAATTTCGAGTGTATTGCTGAGATAATTTTTAGTGTTTTTAAATATTGTGGGTTTTGTATATTTATTTATTAATTTTCGGAGCCGTTGATGGAATCTTCTTGGAGTGTTGTAAAATGTGTGTAATTTCTGTTAAACTACTTGATTTCATGCTTATATATTAGCTTGAGATTTGGCTGACTGGAAAATTAAATAAAGGTACCCAATGCTAATTAAAATGTCAAAGGTTAAATTTTATGATGTGGGGGCCTTTGGAATTTACTGATGGTTGCTTTTGAGATTGTTTCACCATAGTGTATGGTAATTTAGTTAGTTTTGGAGTTCTTAATTTCTACTTATGAATAATTTAATGATATGTGAATTTGGGTTTTAAAGAGTCTTAACTTGGAATAATTCAGTCATATGTGAATCTGGGTTATAATGCTTGTTGGTTTTTTGTTGCTAGCTTGTAGAAGGCTTGTAAAGGTTCTTAGATTTTAGTGGGTAAATATACTAGTAAAAGTGCAGTGTTCATAGTTTTTCAGTTTATTAAAAGATTTTTGGTTATAAATATGCCTGACATGTATTTCTAAATACTTATGAAGAACATGTATGTAAGCTTACACCTAATAATGAAGAAATGTCCCTCTGTAGTTGGTTCCATAAAATATGCTGAAAAATTCTGCTTTTCTTGGTTTTAGGCTGAGCTGAGAGCTAGTGTATTTGAAGCGATTGAAGATGAGGATAGGGTAATAGAGAAAGAAGAAGGTCTGCCTCCTGCACTACTGGGTAGCTGCAATGATCATGCAAAGCAGCTCCATAACTCTCCTTCAGGTAATTTTAGTTCCAACAATTGCAATCTCTGTTTTCCCATAATGTGGATGCACATTTATGTAACACCACAGTCATATTTCTTCCATTTCGCCATTTTCTCTTTTCGCATCCCAAATACAAAACATTTTCAGTTACTTTGAAATCTATAAGACTTGCATGCCATTTATGGATTTTAGATGACCCTGTAGACCAAATTAGAAAATATTTTTGACTTGCTTTTGAAATCTTCAAATATATACGTTTTCATATAATTACTTGAGTCTGTTCTGAACATTATGGAAATAATACTTCCAAATGCTGAAAGTTGTATTAGGATAATTAGTACTTTGGCGGGTGCTTTTGGAGCTCAAGTTCTATGAGATTTTTGTGAGCTAATATGATTGTACCTCCCCGTCTGCGTTTTGATATCTTAATTCAGGAAGGCTTCTAACTGCACTAATATGTGAATATCTGGATTGGGCACAATTAAACCACACATTGAAAGTCTACCTTCCAGAGTGTAATTTGGTATTTTCTCCACACTGTTGTTACTTGGACTATTTTCACTGTTGGATTTATTTTTTTATGGTGGACAGTTTTGTTAAATTTCTTTTTCAATTTCAGCCAAAGGATTCCTGGAAATCTGAATTAAAAGAATTTAGCAGCAAGAATGGATATGACCTTAATCGGAATGGGGACAGTGGGCCTTTGCTTTTGGATGTTCTTGAGGGATTCTTGAAGTATGAGGTTTGATGAATTCCACACCATATGTTAACTCTGTATATGATCCTGGAATATATATGCAGGCATATATATTTTTCATGTTTATGTCTTTTCTGCAATACATGTTACTTTGAAGTTCACAGGCAGTTGTAGTTTAGTTTTCTTTTAATCCCCAAGCCAACAATTCTTGATGACAACTGGTTTTCTTAGAGAAGCTGTACAATTAAAACTCTGTGCTTTGTGATATTTCTCATGTGCGAAAGGGATAAAGTTAAATAGCGCATGTGACAATGATCACAATATAATCCTATTTTCTTCTCTTTCTTAGGATGATTAGCTTTCTTTTGAATTTTCATGTGCATTTTTGTAGAATTTGTCTCAAGGAAGGGGTAGCAACAGGAGATTGGCCTCTACAGATGCTGAATCTCTATCAAACTTGGAAGCTCGAAATATTAGGAGACCTTCACCATCAACAGTTGCTGGGGGTTTACCTCCACTAGGAAGGTTCATGATCAATTATTATTACCTTTCTTCTTTTCTTTTTACTGGGTTAATATTTCAATTGATAACTATAGTTCATGTGATGCAACCTTGCAGGCCTCATCCTGTTTCACAATCATCTGGTAAGTAGTAAAACTCTTTGAAGTTGGTTCTACAATATCAATGAAATTGTTTTATGTCCTCTTATTTGTTTGAGTTTTAGATCGAAGAGCTGGGTCATCTACATCTGGCTATAGGAAAGATGAATACAATTGGAGATATGACAACAATGAACTTCCTGAAGATGTAGTCCGTGCTTCTGCTGCTTTAGAAAATCTGCAGTTGGACAGAAAAGCTCGTAACTTGACCACATCTTGGAGGTTTGTTTCTGAACCTTGACACTTGCATGCTTTATATTTCATATCATTTGTGGGGAAATTGAATTTTGGAGAAGGCAAGCGTCATTTTCGTTTAATGGTTTCAGAACTTGCAGGCCTCTGAATAAATTAAATATGTGCATTAAAATACATTTTGGTGAAACCGAAATCATTGGAAAATTCTGGTTGATGCAACATACTGAAATTGAATTTTAGTTGATATATTCTCAGAAAACTGTCATTTGTCCTTGAGCAAATCACATGAAATATTCTCTTAACAATAAAAGAAAAAGAAGAACAGCATATGTGATTTTTTCTGTCTGCTGTCCAAGGAAATATGAATTGTTTGGTGAGATATTCCTGTCCCTATTTAGAGTAGAAGGAGATGGAAGAAGACACCAAAAGCTTTGAAAAGAAAGTAGAATTCTTTGATATAAAATCAGGATTCAAATAATTGATATGAATTAGTTAAACAATGAAAAGGAAGACATTTTGCTGCGCTAGTAGGTCATAATCTTGCACTTACTGACTTTAATCAATTAAATTAATCAAATTACTGAACTTCAGGAAATAAGAATTCTTACTAACTATGAAAGTTGGTTTAGAGTTGAGTTTCAGGTGACACAAGGGTTACTTGGCTGTTAATTCAGGCTTGTTTACTCTTATGATCAGTCTCCCTGTTCACTTCTAATTTCCTGGCTATCATGTTGTAATAAGATGGAATACATTCCATCAGAGATGAAGAACATGCACCTAAAACAATTTTATGCAATACCAGAATAACATCTCTATCTTTGGCTGCTTATGAGGAAGGAGGAAAATTGTATATATGAAAAAGAAGCCTCTAGCTGGTTGAGGAAAAATGTACGTGGGGCAAATGCGATTGTGAATGCGTTGTATGTGAAAAGTTTGTTTAAGAGGGTCATGAATTCGTGTACATCATTATCTAAGAAATTTGGAGTCGCATATATTGTAAACTGTGAGAAACACTATAAATTGTTATTTTATCTCTTAAGTAGGTAAAGCCACAATTAAGGAAATCATAGATACATTGCATTGCATTAAAAATATTTGGGTGTTTATATGACTAAGTAGGAGGTGGATGGATGGATGAATATATTGGAGAGACACTATTGTTGATGACCTTGTATTTTGTAAAAATGTTGGTTGCTTGGCAAGCCTTCTTAATATCACTACATTATAGGGGCTTCCCACGCAATGTGGGATGGATCTCAACCTTGTTTAATGAATTTGGTTGCAGGCATGCCGGGGATGGAATTTCTGAGGAAGATAGCACTGGCTAGACCACCTATAGCCGAATGGTCTTTGACTTAGCTTTCTTATGTGGATTTTTACTGATCCAAAAATATACGTTGGCTGTTACCGTGCGATGGCATTGATTTCATGTGAGGCGAATATGTGCTTCGTGTATTCTGCAGTTTAGTTATTATTATAAGCTGTTCTGTCTTAACTCTGTTTCACTCTCTCCTCTTACCTGATTAGTTTTAACTGTCTCGGTGTTCAATTTCTGAAGGTTGTAAAGATTGAAAATTTTGCCATTATCGTGATTGTCATTTGTGCTAAATGTCAGGATATTATGTTAAGCTGTTCAGACATGAGTTAACTGTAATGTAACTATGTAAATCAGCCGACATTGGAGACGTTGGGATTTTGAAGTCAGACATGTAGATGTGTTGTATTTCAGTTAATTTGGCTATGGAGTCTGTAGTATGGATGTTTGGTGCTGGCATCTACTCGGTATCATTTCTTTTGAAGATACTGTCTTTTAGAAGGTTGCAAAGCATGGATTTCACAGCAGGGAAGAATCCTCATTTTGTCCTAGATCCTCTATACATGTGGTACATTTGGAGGAGGATTGTTATCAATGAGTATTTTAAGTGTGCCGGTAATTTTAATTCTAACAAGACCTTTAGGCCCCACTTGTTTCATTTTTCAAACATTATTTTATGTTTATGTTTGTCATTATTTAAAAATTGAAAACTAATAATTTCTATATATTTTTATTGAAAATATTATTTATTTTTATTTTTATTTTTTTTCCTGTACTTATTCTATTATTTTATTATTATATTGATCAAATTCAAATTAGAGTGGCATAAAGTAGTTGTGGTGACATTTGGTTATGTTTTTTGTTTGATTTTATTATATGTTTATTATGTATGTTGGAAGAATGAATTGTTGAAAAATGTGAAAGTTATTTTTTTGTATGTTTGTTTATGTTTTTGAGGAAATATTTTTTACTGTAGCAGTTAAATAAATATTTTTTTGTTGGGTTTTTGAAGTAAAAATGAAATGAAGTGATTTTTTTAATATTAGAATAATAATATATATAGAATGTATATGTATATATTGGAGAATGTGTATTTTGAAGGAAAGATGAAGATATGTTTGATTAT
This sequence comes from Jacaranda copaia, assembly GCA_014898725.1. Classification (NCBI taxonomy): domain Eukaryota; kingdom Viridiplantae; phylum Streptophyta; class Magnoliopsida; order Lamiales; family Bignoniaceae; genus Jacaranda; species Jacaranda copaia. Next base: position 392,564 of record JACGDI010003169.1, read on the forward strand.
GTTTTTCTAAAATAATGTTGTTTGGGGAAAATATAACCAAATAAAGTCATAATTTTAAACTAACTAAAATGTAATGTATCTAGAAGATGCCGTTTTAAGAATGAAAAAATTGTAAATGACGTAACCTTTTAATCTAATGCATATTTTAATTATTCTTTTAAAAAATTATAATGAATTTTTCAATTTTTGAAAAAATTGAGAACTCACAAAAGAAAATGAAAAGAAGGTGGGTTTAGGTTAATAGATTCGGTTTAGTAGCTTTATGACTGTCCTTCAAATAAACATAGCTTTCCTATGCACGCTCAATACCTTCAAACTGACGTAAATAGTTTTCAAACTCGAATAAATATTTGAAATTTGACTGAGTTTAAATTCAATGCAAAGAAAGATATTTAGACAAAATGTAACTAAATTTATAATAATACAGTAAATGCAATTTTTCGCTAAATTCAAATGAATTATTTTCTGCTTAAAAAACTTTTCCAGAACATAAGAAGTACAAAAATCATGTGATCCTCTGTTCTTTGCTCAAATCTGTTGCTTCATCAACCTTGTCATAACAAGTGAACTCAAACTAAAGCTTGCATTAACCAGAGAAAAAGAAAGAACACAAGTACACTCATATATTTATCTTTTGGTCATCATTAATGGCGGTGTGGTGTTGAACCGCCTAATTTCAAGATTTAGAAGAATCCCACATATTCCAAGTTTCAGAGCAAAATTTTCAAAACCAACCTTCGTAGACTGCTATCACCAGCAACAGTAGTTCCTTTTTCTGCTCGTCCTCATCCTATAAACAATTCCAAGGAGAAGGGAAGAAATGTCCAGTGGGTTTTCCCGTGCTGCCACGGTGTCGGAAAGGGCACCTACGCTGCCTAGCTTCGTGGCCTCCTGGGCGTGCCCATATCGCCACCGTCGATCTTGTACTCCAAGAGCTCGCCGACCGTGGGCCTCTCTCTTCTTAGGTGCTTGTCTTTGCAATTTCTGTTAAAAATGTTAAGCCTTACTTGGAAAAGCGTTGAATGTTGTGAAAAGAACCGTAAAGAAAGGAGGATTTTCCATTGATGTAGAGGTAGGTTTATAAGATGAAAAATGAGACACCACGGATCATATATGGACTAACCTATGGAAAAGTTGATCAAGTGACCAGCAAGAAATAGTAACAAAAAATGGTTATAATAAATGGAATATTTACAGGCACCACGCAATAAAATATTGATGGATAACAAGCCTAATCAGGTGCACCACTTATATCTTTCAATAGCCCCCCGCAAATTGGGGAGTGAATATTGAGCATTCCCAGCTTGGATATAGTGTTATGGAATGAAGCAACGCCCAGTGATTTAGTGCAAATGTCAGCGAACTGATCCTCTGATTTGCAAGGCATGAGGTGAAGGAGCCCTTGCTGAACTTTTTCACGAACGAGATGACAATCAACTTCAATGTGTTTGGTTTATTTGTGACATGTTGGATTAAGAGCAATTTGTGAGGCCAAATCGTTAGCACAAAATAACAAAGCTGCATGAGGATGAGCAATGCCAAAGTCACGTAAGAGATATTATACATATCCAAGTGAGTTTGCAAGTAGCAGGAGCAAGGGCCCCATACTCAGCTTTCAAAGAAGAATGCATAACAGTTATTTGCTTCTTAGCACGCCAACTAATCAATGGGAACCAAGGAATATACAGCAAGAATCAATGCAACCAGCCCAATCGGAGTTGCTAAAAGCTTTGAGATCCAAAGAAAAATCTGTCCAAAAGAAAATACCATTGTCAAATGAGAAGATGTAGGATTATCTAAGAATTGACTAAGCTGCTAGACAATATAACAGAGGCTGGTCTTACTGAAGTGAGATATAGAAGACGTGTTGATTAGAAGAAGAAGGAGGAGGAGGGATATAGAAGTGCTCAATGAGAAGGTGGTGAGTGAAAGGGTCTGGAAAAGGATCGCCTTTGAGTTTGTTGAGCTCAAGAGATAGATCCATTGGTGATTTTGAAGGTTTAGATCCATGAAATCCAATATCGAGAAGTATTTCTATTGCACATTTTTTTGACAAAGCAAAATACCACAAGAACTTCATGCCATCTCTAAATCGAGAAAAAAAAAACAGTTTCAGCTAACCTAAATCCTTAATACGGAAAGAGGAATCCAAAAATTGTTTAACACGTGTCATTTCTGCCAAATCATCGCGGGCATGGATAATGATATTGACATAAACGAGACAAATAGTGGTACGCTCCTTATAGATTTTGAAAAATAAAAAATAATTTACAGTGAATTGAGAATACACCAATGACAAAAGCGACTGCGTTTAATTTGAAAAACCATTGTCTACTTGCCTATTTGAGATTACAAAGAGACTTGTTCAATTTATAGATGAGCTGTGGATGAGAAATAGGTAGTCCAATTGGTGGAACCATATACTACTTCCTCATTAAGATCACCATGGAGGAAGGCATTATCAATATCTAGTTGGTGGAGATTCCATTTCTTAACTGTAGCTATGGCAAGAAGTAGATGAAGAGTGGTAATATTGGCGACAGGAGAAAAGGTATTAAAATAATCTATACCTTCCATTTGTGTGTTTCCCTGGGCAATAAGGCAGGCTTTGTATCTTTATACGGAACCATCGGCCAAATCAAAGCCTTACTAAGGGGTAGAAAGATGAGTGTCCAAGTGTTATTAAGCTCACGGACAGCAAGTTGTTTGCACATAACTTTCCTCCAATACAAGTTTGACTATATGACTTGGGTCCAAAGGCTAAAAATATGGCTAAAGTAAAATAATTGTGAAAGGAAGAGCGATTGGAATAAGAGATAAAATGGTGGAAAGAGTGAAGGTTACCTAAACAAAGGATGTTGGTAACATCATTAGTGACAGTATGGTAATGAAAACCTTGAAGATAATTGGGCACTTTGCCTTCGAGGCATAGGAGGATCAAATGGGGCTGACGTAGCGAGAAAGGGAAAGAATCAAGATCTAGATAAGTGTGTGTTTGAGGGACAGGCAAGGGTGTTGGTTGCAGTTTGTGAAGAATAGAGAAAATATGCTCATGAAAGTAACATTACATGAGATAAAAGTTTCCCAAGAGTTGATATCAAGTAGCCTTTAGTCCCAATTTAAAACCCAAAAAAGTACATTTCTTAGCATGGGGATCGAATTTAGAGAGGTGAGATGCGATGGTAGATAGGTAGCATAAGGATCCAAATACCTTAAGTGTAGAACACTTAGGAAGATTTGTGGAGTAGTTCAAAGGGCGCTTTATTAGAGAGGATTGGAGTTGGCAACAGGTTTATCATGTAGACAACATGCATGATGGCATAATGCCAGAAACGTGTGGTTTAATGGCTTGAAAGCACAGGCAATGTTAAGAATATGTTGATATTTTTGTTCGACTTTTCTATTTTCTTGGGGGGTCTCCATGCATGAGGTTTAGTGTATGACACCTTTCATGGTATAAAAAATGGGCATGAACAACTCAATCCCATTACCACTTTGCATAACCTTAACGTTCTCAAAGAATTGTGTTTCAATTAAATTAAAAAATAATTGTTATGCAGAATGTGTGTCGAATTTATGATAAAGTAAGTAAACCTAAGTATGATGGCTACAATCATCCATTATTGAT
>JACGDI010003169.1:398131-453730 GCA_014898725.1 Jacaranda copaia
AACTTGTCCCATTTGCAACCGGGGGTCGATTCATGTCGACCAACCTTAGATGATGAGTTTGAAAGCAGCCTCCAGGTCGATACGGGTCGACCGCGCGGCTTACCATACGGGATCGATACTAGTCGACCAGTCTAACTTCGCCTCTAGGCTATCATCACAAGACTTTGGAAGAGGCCCTCAGGTCGATACGGGTCGACCACGGGGTTTCTTATACGGGGTCGATACTAGTCGACCAAAGTGACTTGCCTCAGGGCTTAGTGGGTTGAATCTTTTGAATCTAGGCCTGTTGGGCCTACTGAATTATACCGTTTCATGTTGGGCCTCGTGGGCTGTCTCATTTGTAGAAGGGCCTATTGAGCCTGTTGGGCTATCCCATATCAATTATTATTAAGAATTATTTGTGCCCGTTTATTGAAGAAACAGAAAGGGACTTCATAAATCAACATGAATCAACTCAAACATTTTATTAAAAAATGTTTGACTTACAATAAAAGGCAGCCGTTGACGTCTAGAGTAATGACCTATATCACAACTTATATTGTTATGAGAAAATGAAGAGCGACAAACATGTATAGTAACTTAAGTTCTTGAATCAGACACGTGCCAAGTCAATAATGCCATAAGTCAAAATTTGATATAGTAGCGTTAGAAACAGAGTGTGGGAAGGGGTTGGGAAAATGTTGTTGGATAATGTATAGGTCATGCACTAGCTTAGCTATACCAATCATCCTCCAAGATTTTATGTCCTGAATGAAACAATGAGAGGCTTTAAAAATGTGACAACAATTAAGTCAAGAGGTAAGTTGGTAACAGAAATTAAATAGAAGGAAAAACTTGGTACTAGAGAATACTATATACTGACATCGAGGTTATGGTGATCGTGCAAGCATTCAACTGGGACTTTGTGAACATTTGGTAAAGTGACAAAGATGGGAGAAATGCATTTGTAAGATGAGAAAGAATTAAGGGGCAAATGTGATGTGATCTGTCGATCCTGTATCCATGATCTAAGAACTAAACAAAGAAGAGTGAAAGAGGAAGAAATGGTTACCTTGTGAGCTGGAAGAAGGAATAAGATTGGACACGACATTATGAAAGTAGTAGAAGAAGTTTACCAATGTTTAAGTTTTGAAGCAGTCCTAGAACTTGAGTACACTGCTCTTGTGCTAAAGCAACACTAGGACTCTCAATGGCAAAGCTAAGGTGGTTTGAGAAACTGAAAGTAAGGCATTAGAATCCAATAATTAAAATTTCAAAAACATGAAATTAACTAGTGCTTACAAGCATACCAAGGATCAAATCATGCTAGGGATTTAGATTTAGTGAGAGCATTACCTTGGAAAGAAAAATCCAATGAGAAACTTGTGAACTCTTCACAATTCCAGAAACTATCTGCAACTGGCACAGCTAGAAGAGTGTGAAAATCACCCAACCAAAACTCCTCAAAAAGTTTTTAGAAAATTATTGGATCTTCTAAACACCTTTAAGCACTCTCTGTAAAAATTTTGCATTAAAAAACTTTCTGGAACTCACTGGAGAAATTCGCCAAATTGGACTCTGTGTAGGTGGACCTCCAAAACAAGCAAACTCTCTTGTTTGCCTCTATTGTTATAATCGACACATCAATTAAATCTTCTAAAATCTCTAATCTATAAGATGGAATACGAAAGGAAATTTATAGTATTGGAGGCCGAGTTTAGGTAGAGAAGAAGAAGAAAAAAGCAGCGCTTCCAACACATGAATGCAATGCTTGTAAGGGGTTTTTTGAAGAAATTGCAAAGAATCTAATTCTTCCAAAATGGTGTGATTTTGCGGCCGATCCTCCATCTATATCTATATATAGATGCTAAATAGTGTGATGCCAAGGTGGCATCACACCTTCCATAAGGAAGGGCGGCCAAGTGGGGTGTCAAAGTGGCAAATTAAATTTAAATCTCATTTGAATTTTATATGCATTTTAATTACATTTGAAATCTAATTCCAAATTAATTAAAATGCCAATTCAAATGAACTCTTCATTTTAATTTTCCCTCCAAAATTCATTCTTCCCAGTAATTAAATTAAACTCTTTAATTTAATTAATTATTCTTTGACCTAACTCTTTAAGTCAAACTAGTTTAACTCTTTAAGTTTAATTTGTTAACTTAACTCTTTAAGTTAACTTGACCAATTGATGGTCATGTTAGCACCAAATAATTAACTCATTAATTATTGATCTAATTTAACTCCTTAAATTAATTGATTAATTTAACACTTAAATTAGTCAAGCCAAAAATGACCTTCAAAATTGGCACCATAAAATCGGTCCATTGGGAGTTAGTTTTCTAACACTTAGAAAATTTTCTCTATCAATTAGGAAGCTAATTGGATTTTGTGTGTGACCCCAGTACGTTATACCATTCATTGGACATAGGCTTACAACTCTTTGTGACTTTTGAATATTTTATATTTATTTTAGTTTAAAACTCTTTTTAAACTAATTGACTCAATTTAATTATTCTCATTAATTGAAGAGTACCTAATCTCCATAGTCAATGTCCAACCTCAAGCCCATGGAGCTCAACTAATTGGCTGAAATGAATATTTTAGAGGACTATAATTGCTCTATACAAATACGGTCATTTCGTCTCCTATTTCCCGAAAGAAATTTAGGGTAAGATATTTGTTAGCTCTTTAATAGCCTCAATAATATATCTCTATTCTCAATGTTCAATCCTTTTATGTGACATCACCTTTAAAGAACTCTTTTTCCAAATTGCCACACCACCTTGTGCAAGAATTTTTGAGAATCGATCATTATAGAATACATAGGAAATACATTTGCCCTTCATACTAGTGAGAAGTCAGATTCCATCTTAGATCTCACAAACCTCCATGCCAAGTAGCTCATACCCAATCTCAACCCAAAAGACCCACTAAGTGGTTAAGGAAGAGTCAAAGGAAGAAGACCGGACACAAGATTACCATGGATCCTCAGGTCAGAAGACTAATAATATGCACTAGCGTAAGCAGAAGAACTAGCCACTACGGCTATCTAGTGGATTCTCTGGTGGGTATTCAGTACCTTGTTCTTTAACAAGCATTCTCTAACATGCACCCGTATCTCATATAATTGCTTATGGAATGGAGTAATCTCCAACTCTTGGATTTATGCATCGTTAGTGCAAGTCTATCCGAATCATAGATGCTCTATCTTTTAAGATCCTATAACTTGGAAGATTTAAGATCACAACTGTGTGAGACATATTCCATGGTCACCAAATCAAATCTCGCAATCATAGGTGATCTAAAAGTTTCATCCAAGTCCTAGTGAAGTGAAATAAAACATAAGATGAAGATGATCATATAAAGAATATCATTCAATCAAAATTATTTTACAAGAAAATAGCTTTTACAAGGCCAAATCTATTGGCTTGCAGGGTACTATTTCAAGAGAAACATCGGGATCTACTATCACATTGTATGCCAAGGGGAGACATCCTTGGGAGCAATATTTATGAAGGTAACCACGCGTTTTTAGCATGTATCAATAGTACACCTTGCTTTGTCACATAGGGTGTGAAAAGATCTATCAACAAAGGATAGGTGAGCTTTAATTTGAGAAAAAAGAAGACATGTCTAATAGGGAGAGTAAAGGTGCCACAAGCAGAGAACTTTGTCAACAAGGATATGAGCAGGTAGGGTTGGAATAGAAAGACGTTCTTGTTGAAGGATCAATAGGAAGACGTTGTTTATAGAGAGTAAAGGATGAAGCAACATGATCTAGGACTTAACAATGAAAAAATGATCATTGAGACCCTTCAAAAACTAGATAACATAGTCATCGACTTGATACTCATACAGAGTGTCAAAAGCCTCACAATCACAATGCGGATTGCATCAGACAATAAAGTAACAACCAAAAATTCATTAATTCATCCCATAGCACCTTAAGGGAATTAAAATAGTCTGTAATAGACTAATCTCCTTGCTTCAAAAAAAGCTCCTCATGTAGATCGAAGGTATTAAAAATATCACCATGAGAGAACTGATCCTAAAGGTCACTCTATTTGAAGCTTTGTTAATTTATAGAATACTTTGATTTATGGAAGGTAATGTAGAGATAATAAACCAAGATAAGACCATCATAATGCACCTTTCCCAATAAGGGAGAAGGAGATGGGTTGGGGAATGTGGGGGTAAATTGCCATTGACAAACTAAAGTTCATTTTTGGACAATAAAGCCATTTTCATAGCTCTAAATCAGGTGTAGTAATTGGAGTTTGTTAGAATGGGAGTGACAGGAATGAACACTGCATTTTCATTTATGTGAAATTGTCTGCAATATCCAAAGGAAAAAGAAAAAAGAAATTATAGAGATGCAAAAATGGAAAACTGATCTAGTACCATGTCAAAATTGTTGAACCTTAATTGAAAAAGCACTAAATGCTGCAAAAAGAGTCATGCAAACGTAAAGGGAAGAAAATTTTCTATATTGATGTAAAGGAAAAAGGATTACTAGATGAAAAATAAAATTGTACACTATATATAAAGCTAACCTATTAAAAAGTTGATCATGTGGACAACAAGAAATAATAATAGAAAATGGCTACATTAAATGGAATATTTATAAGGACCACACAACAAAAAATAGGTGTGTAAGAGGCCTAATTAGGTGCAACACTTATATCGTTGAATAATTTCTGTGGGAATTTTAGTTTATGGGTTGTAGTTTTGTGGTTTTGTTGCTCCTTGTTTGTGTTTGTTCGTATGATTGTGAGATTATATGTGTTAAAAAGAACAAATTTGTCAAATAACCAAGTTGATATAACAAAAACAACGTTTTCCAACCAAATAATAATTAAAGGGAAGAATATTCTATAATTTCACTAATAATTTTAGCAAATATTAAGCCCAAAAACCAATTGCAAAAGTAAATTAAAGACTAAATAGTGACATTAGATTTTCCTCCAGATCAAAGGGTGAAAAACCATAAGGTAAATAACAACAGACTAATATCCACAAAAATTGCTCACTAGTTTAGAGCAAATGAGATTCTAAAATATATAAACAAGAATCATAAATATTTGAGAGCAAGCTACAAAAGGATCTCACGAAATGTAGCTAATGTTTACAGAATAGGATCTCACAAAATGTAGCTAATGTTCTAGCCACAAAACTATGATCCCATATGCCCTAATCCTATCTCCACCATTCAACTAGGCTCTACGAGTTAGGAGCACTGTGTGATAGATTGATCAGACCATAAATAACCCTAGATCTAGTAGCTTGATGAAAACTACATAAATAAAATACCTGAAGCAAAATTGCTCTTTCCAACAACAAAATACTCCACTATTTAGATTCAAGCTTTATGAATGCTAAATACTATTAAAGTTCATCAAGAGTGGACCACAAATACCCCTTGATCGATTAAGTTGATGAAAACTGTCAGAGCAAAAAACTACTCCAAAAATTACTCAGCAAAAATTGCCTTTTTTTTAACTTTTTTAATTTAAATTTAAAATCAGTTGCAAAATAAGATAGGTTGGACCTCATAGTATGTTCCTTTTCTATGTACATGAAGTGAGGCTTCAATAATTCATATGTATGAGAAAGTAACTTATAGGTGCTTTCTTGACAATGTAATCCATGCTATGTGTTTGTTTTAGGGACGTGTTGGAGTGAGCTACATAATAATTTGCCTTGTTGTGTGCATAAGAATCATATATGGTTTTGTGTGTTTGTTTTGTATATTAGTAGGAATTTATTGAGAGGTTATGAATTTGTCAATCATCCATGAATCTCTGATCTTTTGTGTTTATGGATTCAAATGTTTGATATGAGGATATACATTTAACTACTATCTCATATGTGAATGCTTCAAAATATTGGTTGGCAAAGGGATGATTTATTATGCTTGAGTCGTCAAGGAACAAACACTACTATTGTACTCATTATGGAAAAACAAAAGCAGTGTTTGGTTATGTTTTAGGGGAAGAAAATCCTTTCCCCCTATACATTTCCAAACATGTATAAAGTCTTTTTTCCAAAATATTCTCAAAACATTCCCAAAATACTTCTAATGTTTTAATCACCTTACCATAAAATCTTCAACCCTCATCCTCAACATTATTATTTAACCATTCATTACAATAATATTTTAAAATTAAATTCAATCATCATATTTACATACATGTACATTTTAAATTATTTATATATATAAATATTATAATTAATATTTAATTCTTATTTCTCCTTACTTACAAGACAAAAAAGCAATCAATTTGACATCAATAGTAAAAGATATCTCTTCCCAAAATATAAATAAATATACAAATCCTCTCTAAAATATTTTCAATCGCACTTTCAAATTTTATTTCCCCAAAATACACAACCCAAAGCATCACAAAACATATCCAAATATTTCCAAAGTGTTTACGGTGTTATTTATGTTTTTTTCTTTTTAGCTTTATAGGTTTTCAACTCTACATGGGACATGAAAATTAGTAGCTTGGTAGTAAACTCTCTATGCCTGCAAATTATTAGTTGCGAGTTTGAACCATATACAAGTAGTTAGGGAACTAGCAAAAATTTTCTTTAATTAAAAAAGAAAAAAAAAGTTATGGAATGTACATGGCGACATAGTATTCATTAGCTCATAACTTATGAGGAAGCTTGTTGAATCTTATGAAGTGTATATCTTGTACATTTTTGCATAATACAATCAAAAGTCAGAAATAGAGCCATCCTCCAATGTGTCAAAACACAACTTGGAGATAACATGAACTTCCATCTATGTTGTGGACATGTTGACTATGCTTCGAACATCCATTGCAGGATCACCATTCAATTGGTGTATGGAATAGAAGCAGTCACCCCAGCCGAAGTTGGAGAAATTAGCTGGAGACTAAAAGCCTGTGATGCTCCCCAAAATTCATGAAAATTGAGAGCTATCCTCAACCTATTCTCTAAGAAGAAGAAAGCGTCATATGTCTGCACAAAGAAGGCAGAATTGCCAAAGCACACAGTGTTAGAGGGCGCCTCAAAACTTCAAGTGGACAAAGTGGTGATGAGGAAGATAGAAGCTTCAAGACCTCTTAGCAAGCTAGTTGCCTGATAAGAAGGTCCTTATAGGATAGTGGAGCTTTTTAACCTAAGTACATACAAATTGCAGATGATATAAGGAAGAAAAGTGCCCAGAATTGGAATATCTCCAACTTGAGGAAGTTTTACATATGAAGGAAGGACTATCTCAACATGCTTGCTTCTATTACTTTTTTTTAACATTACTTGCTCCTATTACATAGTTTTATAAAACCTTAATTTTCAATAATGATTCTACATTATTAGTACTTTGATTATTTTTAAGTGCCAAAATTGTCTATAAGGATACACAACACCAATTTTATTGTTACTCTTCTAGTTCTAATAAAATTTGTTTGATGGTCTCCATGATTTTAAATACTCCTTAAAATGATCTCGACTTGTACGAGACAACACTTAACATAGAAGCTCTCGGAGCATACCTTTTTTATTTTTTGGTATAAATTTACTACAAGGCTTCTCTCGGAGTATGTGGTAGCCACACATATGGTTATCATAAATCCTCCTCGACATCAACCCTAGAGCTAAGTGGCAACACCTTTGATTCTATTTAGCATAAACCTACTATACGATCCCTATAGGGGTACGTGTTAGCTACTTGTAAATCCATTGTAAATTCTTTCTAGGACCTTCCCAAAAGTAAGTGACAACACCTTTGATTGAATTGGCATGAACCTACTATATGGTCCTTCTGAGGATACATGGTACTTGGCATAAGCTCATGATAAATCCTCCTTGGTATCACTCTTAGAGGTAAGTGGTAGTCTTCTTTAATAAATGAATTTGGCGTAAACCCACTCTTTGGCTCCTCTAGGGCTATGTGGTTGCTACACACTAACCTACCATAAATCCTCCCCGAAGGTAAGTGGTAGCATCATGACACCTTTGAAAACTACCCCTAGCATAAACTTATTATTTGGCTTCTCTGGGTGTACATCATTGCTATGTGTAAGCCCACTGAAACTAGGGATGGCAATGGGGTCCGAGTAAACCAGGGACCTACCTCATTAGGTGAAGTAAATGGGTTTCAGGGCAAGTACTGGGTTTTATTTTAAAAATCCGACCAAGTTCGGGGTAGGTTCTGGGTCCTGTTGAACCCGCCCCTAACCAGTTTCGTATAATATGACTGTTTATTAAATATTATATATATGATTAATATATTTGTTAAAGTTTATTTGGTGGTTAATTTGATGAAGAATTGTTTTAAGTATGATTGAATCTTTTAAAGTTTGTGTTTGGAGATTAGTGATGTTTTAATTTATGTGGAATTTGATTAATGTAATTTTATGAAAATTTGATATATGGACTAATGAATTTATAAATTTTGCATGTTTGTATTATGAGTTGCCAAATTTATATGATCAATTGCAAAATTTATACTAATACTTGATAGTTGAAAGTTATAAAATTTGTACATCAAGCTATGAGGAAAACCAAAAAAAATAAAAAATAAAAAATAAAAAAATTGGGTTAGTCGGGTTGGACGCATCGGGTTTGGGTTCAAATGGGAGGCGGGGCAAGAGGCGGAGTGGGGTGGGTTTTAGGTCCCAACAAGCCAATGTGGGGTGGGTCTCGGGTCCTGCCAAACCTACCCTAGACCCACCCTGTTGCCATCCCTAACACTTTTCTTTTGTTAAATTTGAATTAATTTGTTGTAAGAACACTATGTGACTCCCTTTAAAGTATATGATCACCATACATAACCCCACTATGAGACCTCCTAGGAGGTACGCAGTTGCATTATTCGAGTCAACTATCAACCCCCTCAAGAGCACGTGGCCAACATGCCATACCTTATTATAATACTTGACATTTGACGATAAAACCTCTTTGGAGAAGCTTGCACCCAAATGTTATCATGAAACCTTTTTTTTTTTTTTTTTTTTGGTCAATTTTATCATGATACTTAACATTAGTGATATGACCTTATGCATGAGGCTTGCATTTGAACTTTGTTAAAACACTTGATGACCACAATGTAACCTCCCAAACAAGGCTCCTAATGAAATATTGTCATATTACTTGATTTTTGTGACAAGACCTCGTTGGTAAGGCATTTAATTGAATTTAATCTAAATGACTAAGTATCATGATAAAACACCTCCCCAACAAAGCTCGCATTTGCACTTGTGCACTATTTCATGCCACAATGATGAAATGCCTCCAAGGGGCTTGCTTTAAAACCTAACAAGAAAGGATTTAATATCCCACTCATGCCCCTTCAACACACATCAATCAAACATCGACAACATACACATACTTTAAGGTCATCTAATTAACCAAGTATACCCACAAAGTTGATTAGAAGAGGTTCTCATAGGAAGAAAGGAATAGATCTCAACAACTTTAGAACACCAAAAACATGTCCTGCCAACACTTGACCTCCTGGAGAAAAACATAATGATGTCTTAAACATTAAAAGGATTGTATGAGTAATTTGCATAAATGCACTAAATGTTCTAAGTAACTCTCAAAGTATGTAACTTCACCTATATAATTTTTTAAGTCGCCCAAGATGGTAAACTATACATGTCGCTATGTCAATACTTGAACAGTGTCATCCTCTCAAAAGGAAACATAATAGGTATTTGATGAGGCCTAGCGCCCAGGCACTCGATACCCTTGACGCTTGCCCTACGCAGGTAGGAATTGCCAAATCTTGATTTATCTTTGATTAAAGCAAATTAAACACAAAATCAAAGTCCTTTGAAGAGAACTACTTCCCTGTAGACTTTATTTTAAAAACAAAAACCCACAAAACCCAAGACCCAGCAAGGTTCACTTGGAGAATTGTTGAACGAAGTGCTCTCTAAAAAGAAGTTAGAGTAGTTAATAAGATCCCAATTCTTATTTATGACCTCAAATGATCTCTCAAACATGAAACACCCAAATGAAACCTCTAAGTCAGGCGCAAAGTATGAACTTTTGATAAACATCCTCAGCTTCCTTCAAAAATATAAATCTTAATTCCAAGAAATTTTTTTAAATCCCTTTGTAAGGTGATGTTGTTTCGCTATTTCACTATTTCGCTATTTCGTGGAATTTAGTTGACACCCTTCCATTAATAAAATGAAGGGCCACATTTGCCAAAAGAACAATCATCTAGAAGTATTTTAACAAAACCCTAAACTCCAAAAAGATCGAACAACCTTACACTAGAGTAGGCTTCAACCACCTAACTTAGGCACCAAAGAAGAGACCAAGTTCTTAGTAGGCACCCCAGCTAGGCCCTCAGTAGGCGTCCAATCGCTAGCTCTCACCTTGCAACCCCTGATGCGGGCTGCCTTCGAAGCGCACAACAACCTTTCAATGATGGCAGTGTCGTACCGCCCTATCTCTCTCTTCTATGAAGTCTAACTTGACTTGGATCTAACTCAAGCTGGGTCCCACTTTTCCACTTTTAACTTTATTAATGAAATTTATTTGATTAATAGCCTTATTTTAATGAATTAAGATAAATTAGAAATTATTATTGGACTTTAAATTATTTTTAATATGAAAATGCTTTTTTAAATTGAAAATAAAGGGACTTGATGATTAGATTAATTAAATCCATAAGGGTAAAAAGGATTGATGTGGCTTAATCAATCAAATAAATTAAATGAACAAAAAGGCTGAAGAGCCCAATTGACTAAGGGCACCAAAAAGGGCGTCAAAACTTTGACAGACTAAAACCCATTAAGAAAAAAGGACTATAAATATTAAGTCCCAAAGAAAAATTGAGCATAAAAAATCATTCGTAGAAATTTGCAAATTTTCAAAGATATTTCAGAACTAAGACCTCTCTACATCACATTTTAGAGAAAAAGTACCTCAATTCCACTGACTACCGAAAAGGACCCTAACTCCATTTTTGCATCACATCAAATTTTTAGATTTATTTAGAAGAATTAAACTTAGTAGTTGTTGAAAATCTTTAATCTCTACTTTAAATCCTTTCTTATTTTTGTTAATGACAAGAAATTATTCAATATTAGAAATAATAGAAATTTCCAACACATTGTCTTCTATTTATTATTCCTCCCGTGGTTTGACCCAAATCACAAAATAATTAGTAGGAGAATACGTTTATTGAACAAACAAGCATGTACATATGATATATAATATTGTTGTCAACAAATAAATGTTGTTAGATTTGGAGTTTGACCTCACTATTGATTATGTCACCAAAATTCCACGAACATGATCCATTGTCACTACTGACATACAAATCGGAAGTTTGATTTTCTTTTTTAGTGAAAAATTATGATAGGTGCAAGTTGAGCACAATCTTAATAATGTTTCTCAATTGCATCTTCATTCAAAAATTGTGACATTAATAATAGTTGGAAGAATATCCTTCTTTTCTTGGCTTCTTGTTGATTATTGTAGAAAACTTAAAAGAAGATTCAGCTTAGTTTCAAAATTCTTTTATCAAACAATTTGTGAATTTTATGGCTCATATTATAGGTAGGACCTTGATTTCTATGTATCATCATGAGGTTTGAGACCATAATCCACCCCCCAATTGTGAAAATATTTTGTAATGATTCCTAATTAATAAACTTATGATTTTATAAATCAAAAAAAAATCCAAAACTTCATAAATATGAAATCTGGATTCAAGTTTGTCAAATATCAAATTTATCTAATTTATGTGAGTCTGCAACTTCATTAGGCATTGCGGATACTGTACTATTTGTGATATTTTATTTAATAGTGATTCGAGATAATTAAAAAAAAGTTTCATTGCAAAAAGTTGCATTGTATGATCCTTTAATCTTTTTTGTTAGATAATTTAGTATTAAAGTAATCAATTTAATCATTATTATCGAATTCTATTATAAATGTTATTTAGTTAATATTTTCATGTAATAACGTTATCATCATTTTTCTTGGAAAAAAGAGAAAAAGAGAGAATCTACTCAAATTCATTGGATTCCTAGATTAGTAGGCAACCACTAGTTTCAAAATGAAATAGTGCTAGCTAGACAAAGCAAGTCTACAACTACATCCACGAAAATCATCAACAAAAAGGCAAATTATATATATATATATATATATATATTGCATTTGTGTTATACTCAATATGTGTGCTAATTTTTTTATAATATAAAAAATAAATAAAATATTTAATTACTTTTTTGTATGTTATTTTATTATTTTTCTTAATATTTTGAAGTGCATTGATTTAAATTTTAAGGATAAATAAATCAAGATGAAATAAAATAATAGAAGGAAAAGAAAAAAATAAATTATTCGAGAAAAAGAAAAATAAAGAAAACTACTTTATCACTACTTTTTAAAATAAGGTTAATTTTGTCAATTGATAAAACGACACATCACACACATACTTTTTTGCGTCAACTAACAATCCATACATACATGTATATATATATATATATGTAATTCTCATTGTAAATTATTTTCTTTTCAAACTTTTTGAACTCTAATAATCTTGATCTTCAGTTTCTTCAACCATATTATATTCTTTACAGTTGCTTCTTTTACTTCATTATCATATGTAATAAAGATACTAAACACCGTATGAAAAAAGATGGAATGTCTTTTTCTATTTTTTTTAATGGTCTATATATTAAAATAATCGACCAAGCAACTTCATAACCTTGAAAGACAAACATGGAGTATATCCAAAATACAAATTAACAGTAGCAGAAAATCAAAAAATAAACAATGATCATTCAATGAAATTTTAGGGCAATTTCCATATATAAGCATTTTAATACCAAATATATTAAATGTATAATCGTAGAATTCATTTATATATATAATTCAACTATTTTGGAAATTATGCAAGTGAAAGACATTTATGTGCGTCGAAATGTATATTCATGGAGAAGTTTGGGGTTGGTTAAAGAATAAACCAAGAAACAAAGGGGGTGGCTTGCACAAATTTGACCCATCAATACCCATCAGTGAAGAGGTATATACCAAAAAGGTCCTCTGAATTTAACTTCAAGTAAAACACACTTTGCATTCTGGAATAGGTTTAATAGGCATTTTGCGTCCTCAGAATTACAAAATTGCAAAATGCACCCTGAAAAACAAGTAGTTGTGGTAGCATGTTGCATCCCCACGTGCTTCCCATCCAAAATTGTGCATTGGCAGCAATGTCATGTTGGTCCACATTTTTGCTACTTCTAATAAAAATGATAGTTTCAGTTCAAAACTTATTAATTGAAAACAAAAAAAAGAGACAATATTGATTGGAGGTGTAATTTTTTGCACAATAAAAGCCAACATCGTAGAGATGTCAAGCATATGAAAAAAATTTCCACACCCACCCTCGACCCCCAATTTGGAGAGTGGACAATCTCATCACTCAATTTTGTACTGCACTAGAAAATCTAGGTAATATTCATCTTTGCACAACACTTCATTTTGGACCTAAACTATTGGCAGTCATTACTCTTATGTGTGTTCTCTTTATCAAAGAAAGATTAATGTACCAGAGTTGAAGATGTGGAGAGGGCAATTGATAAAGCATGTGTTTCCACCGTTGCATGAACTCAGTGACTTCCTATAAAGGCCTTGTTATCTCCTCTTTGTACTTCACCAACATATCATAATAAGGTTCTTGCATTCAGATCATATAATTTTAATTGTAAAAAATACCATAAATTAAGCAAAATGAGGTAACCTGTTATGCTTGTGTCTCATATGGAAATAGTGTTGATGTTTTCTCAAAAAAATAAAAATTACTTCATCGTCAAACTTGGTGGAACCCCAAAACTTAAACAAGATCATGGTTAGGTTGAAAAGATTGGGACCTTAAGTTGGATATATCAGTGAGCGCACCATCACTCTCATAGCAAGATTTCCGTCAAGCATAACCTCATGGCTCACAGGTGTGAAAATAAAATGAGACTCATGAATTCAACAAATTGTCTTATCTGAGTTTTCTCCACAATACTATCTAACGTTTCATCATATTGTTTATGACTCTTCTTACTAGATTAATATCACCACTTTCAAACTAATCATCAATGTCCTTTTGAAGGACCCAACTTCCAAAGCAGAACAAGATTCATTAAGAACAAGCAATTTGTTCTAATTTTCTTCAAAAAAATTGTTGGATCTTACAATAAAGGATGCCACCTCAATTTTATTTGATTGCTCTGACAATCTTAATTTTTCGTCTTGCTCTCTCGCATCTCCTTGTATTTTTTGTGTTTTTTTTAGGAAACTCTTTTCGCTTCTCTTCCTTTATTAAATTTTGCGCATTTGCATTGCTGTATGAGCTATCACTTTCAGAAAATCGGTCGCCAAAACTGAATACCAGGGATGTGGACCAAATACGTCACCACTTATTTTTTAGGGTGTATTCTGTAATTATTCATTTTCAGGGTGCAAAGTGCATAATTGACCTGTTTCTAGGGTGCAAAATGTAATTTACCTATTTAACTTCACCTCCTCTCTCTCCACTCTGTCTGAAATCGTGTTTGGTCTGCTTTCCTTGGTCCCTCTTTCTTCAACCCCTAGCCTTCCTTTCTCTTTCTTCAAAGCGTCACTCCTCTCTGTTATCACTCACACACTGAGAGAGAGGGAGAGCGAGAGAGTAAGAAATGGGTTGGTTTCTTTGTTCGGGAAAATCAAAGAAAAATGCAAAGAAAGAACAAGACAAGAGGTCTGATGATCAGATCCCGTCAAATATAGGTACTTGTGAATTGAAAATGTTAATGAAAGGTTTCTGAGATTTTTAGCACATTGGGGACCCTCAAGATTTCAGCTTTGTTCTGCTCAGACAATCCCTTCACTTTTAAAATATTGAATTAGTGAGTTTTTCTGCATTTTCTTTTGATCATCTGGAAGTGAATATGCCGCTTTCGAGCATGTTTGGATTATTAGGAAATCTTTTATTTTTTTTATCCCACTTAAATTTGGTGAAAATGCTTCTATATTAATGTGATATCATGTATTGTTCTCAGAGGGATTCTATGTGAGTTGTGTTTTTTGTGGTAAAGATAAAATCTTTCTATGTTTTGCTTCTTTAAAACTTTTCACTTTACATATGGGGATGAAACTCTGCGGTTATAGATAATTTATCTTCTGTTTGAATGGCATTGATTGGTTTCAAATAATGTCTGCCCAATTAGTTCTTCATGTTTGAGTTGAATAAAGCTTTAGGCTGTCTCTACGATACCACGTGTGGAAATTGGAGTTGAAGTAAAAATATTTGAAACTTTCAGCCAATTGTGCTCAAGCTCAAATTGTAGCTAGCACGCATTCTTTGCTGCCTGTCTTGCAGTAATTTTTAGGTTTCAAATTTGCAAGTTGACTACATTCTACTGGGAATTTGGTCTGTTCGTAGTCGAATTTAATGATGAGGCAATTATAATGAAGATTTAGTTACCTTTTTGAACCATATTTTTAAGTGCATCAAATGGAAGAGTATGGTCTATTAATCTCGATCTGCTATTCTCCTCATGGCAGACAAGCTAAAGGTAAGTCCTTCATTTGATGTAAAGAAGGAAGCTCCTAAAGATGGAGGATCAGGTCATATTGCTGCACATACATTTACCTTTCGTGAATTGGCAATGGCTACCAAGAATTTTAGGGCAGATTGTCTTTTGGGTGAAGGTGGATTTGGAAGAGTGTATAAAGGACGACTAGAGAGCACCAATCAGGTTCATCCTTCTATCATTGTGAACAATGAACATGGATCTGAGTTACTTTGCTTGAAAGGAAAAAATTGAGCTTGAAAATTTTGTTTTTATTGATTGCAACTTGCTCTCATTTTCCACCAACTTTGGAAGCCCTTTCGCATATATGAGACCTGAAATAGTTTTATAAAACATGGACCTTTCTATTATCCATCTGCAATATGAAAAAATAATTCACAATTCTTTATTCAAAAGTGATAGTTTATAAATAAAACACTCTCTTAGTCTTGTATCATAGACTAAAAAGTCGAAATAAGGACGGTTATAAATAGGTGATGATAAATTGTAACGAGGCCTGCTTTCCTCTCCTCGATAATATTGTCAAACTTTATGCTAAAAGGCAAAACCTTGCTTTATTGAAATGAAGATAATAAGGTTGAAGCTTTTTCAACTAAAAGTTACAAAGCCATGAAAAAGTACATTTCTTGCTCGTTCAAGATTTGAATTTTTCTAATGAAACAGCTTACAATATTATCTAAAAGAAACTGCTAAAGACCTTGTCCATTGTGCATATGTATACGACTGCATTTCTATCTATGCTGTATATATGCCTATTATAAGTTTGTGTAGTTACTCTTTATCATATGCGTTCATAGTTTTAATTTGAGCAACTGATTTGCTGGTACCGTGTTGCATAATAAAGGAACTTTTACAATTTAAACAAGAATTGGTGTTAAAACCTTAATCCTTTATGCTATTTTGTATAGATTGTAGCAATAAAGCAACTTGATCGGAATGGTTTGCAAGGGAATCGGGAATTTCTTGTTGAAGTGTTGATGTTAAGTTTACTTCATCACCCAAACTTGGTAAACTTGATTGGATATTGTGCTGATGGAGATCAGAGACTTTTGGTTTATGAATACATGCCATTAGGTTCCCTGGAAGACCATCTGCATGGTAAGTCTTTCATACCTCATATGCATCATTGCTTGGTGCCTTTATTCGAATGAATGAAGAAGCACTCACTACAAACTCACTTGTACATGTTGCTTGATTTTACTACTACTTCTATTTGGTTTAAGAGATTATGAGATATAGTTAGCCATGATGATTGTTAATTAGGAGGGCTGGGGCATTGTTTTTCTGCTATTTTACTGCCTTTATAGATTTAAAACTCCTGTATCTGATCAGCAGCCTAGTTGTGCAATTCCTTGTCTTGCTAGTGTTTTTATTTTTTCTTTTAAAAAAAATTAATAACAGTTGATGCTTTCACTCTCCAGATCTTCCACCTGACAAAAAGCGACTAGACTGGAACACGAGAATGAAAATAGCTGCTGGCGCTGCAAAGGGCTTAGAGTATTTGCATGATAAAGCAAATCCACCTGTTATATATCGAGATTTAAAATGCTCAAACATCTTATTAGATGAAGGGTATCACCCGAAGCTTTCTGATTTTGGACTAGCCAAATTGGGACCTGTTGGTGATAAGACCCATGTGTCTACTAGAGTGATGGGAACCTATGGATATTGTGCACCAGAATATGCAATGACAGGACAGCTCACATTAAAGTCAGATGTTTATAGTTTTGGAGTTGTCCTTCTGGAGATCATCACTGGCAGAAAGGCCATTGACAATTCAAGAGCTGCTGGGGAGCACTATCTTGTTGCATGGGTAAGAGATTTTCTTCTTCTTTTACATGTTGTCTATGCCGGTATGTCTGCGCTCTATGGTTTACTTCATCTTTCTTAATACATGTAGGAGAACACATTTATGATATAACTTGAGCACGCTTATCCATAAAATATGCGGCATTCTTGTTATTTGCACAAACTATAGTAAATCTTCAAACAAGCTCTAAAAAGATACTAGGATCAGTGATTGTGGTGGGAGAAGCCAATAGGACTTTTTTAGGAGACATTATCAGCTGGCATGTCTAGGGCTCGTTTGCTTCGTCTATATGGATGCATATACAAAGGACAAAAAAAGAAAAAAATAGAGGTTATTTATCCGACTGGTTGTCCTCCATTTATTTGCCTGAATGGGTGAAGTAAGATAACCCATCAAAGACATTCTCCCTTTATTTTGGCTTGCAATAATATTGTAGTTAAGGATAACAATTTTAATTTCCAAAATGTCCTTCAATTTTGACCAAATAACCAAAACTCATCCCCCCTTCTTTAATGAGCAAAATTCATCTTTTGCTTTAAGGGGCAACTGGTATATTTGTTTCCCAATCAAACTAGGTTGAATTGATTAATTAGAAAATGGATTAGGCCATTGTGGCCTAATCCACAAACCAAGAGGGCCTATTATATGATATCATAAATCAAGAAGGCCCATTATCCATAAGGAGTACATATATATATAAATGTGAGCCAAACAAACACCTTGGATATTAAAATGCTTGGTCCTTTATGCTGGCAGGATTTCCATGTAGATATATCTGTATTGCTTTTAAATTTTTAACCCCGCATTGGAGCGTACCAATTGTTTCTTTGCGTGAGTAGATCTGGCAATATATGAAACAATGCATGTTCACTCTGAGGGTGAGAAGATGAGGAATTTCCTGCACGAGGTGGTTGGAATGTCGGGAATTGTAAAACTTGTACCTGACAGAGATGAGAGAAGGAGTTGGGGGGAAAATGTATGGCTTTGTTTGGACGTATTCCTCAGAATATTTTTTAGGTGGAGAAACACATCCAAACATAGAGCCAAGTTTCCCGAGGCAACACGGGAAAATGTATTTTCTTATTCTCAAGTTACCCCAAGATTAAATCCTATCCATTTATCTCAATCAAAATTCAATTTCACCCAACTAACTAGATAGAAGTGTAACTGATGATAGTAGTGGCAAATGGGTGGGTTGGGTTCAAAATGGGTTGGGCTCAAATGGGTTTATACTTATGGGTTGAGAATGGATTGGGTTGAAAACGGGTTGGGTCCGATTTGGCCAGATCCAACACAAAAAAGAAAAAAAATATATAAATTTTTTATTAAATACATTGTTATATTATTTTATTAAACTATAATATTTTTATCTTTATTTGACGTATGTTAATTAATTATTATCAAATTCTTGTTAATCACGTAAAATCATAACAATCTTGCTCAATGAATAAAACATAACTATTTAAAATATTTTAAATTTTTAGTTCAAAATATTTACATTGTATCCAACAAAATGTTTACTATACTAGTCGTATTTGTTTTTTATTTTTTGCTTTTTATATTTAGTCAATATGCAAAAGTACTACTTATTTTATTTTTAATTTTTTCAATCTAGTTCATTATCGTTTATCACAATGATTAAATTCAAATTTGATTCGACATAAAAGTATTACTATCAATTTAAAATAATTAAAATATGCATATATCTTGAAAATTATGTCTTTTTTAAGAATAAAAAATATAAAACATTTAAATTTAAATTCTTATATCTACCTAAATTATTATTTTTAAATAAAATACTCAAAAAATATTGAAATATAGTTAATTTTTTTATTTTTGAAAATATTATAACTAAAAATGAAAATAAAGTAGGGGCCCTTTCTTCATGTAGAGGCAAAGGAAAAGAAATGGACAACTGCGGTCTGTCCTCTCACATGCTATCACTAGACAATAAATTTATTGTGTTTACATGTTTATATTTTGGTAGTTCCTATAAATTGAAAAAATAAAAAAGAAAAATAATTTTTTATTTATTTTCACATTTCAAAGTTGAAAAGAATATGAAGGCTATAAAATTAACTAACTAAAATTTTTTATAAAAAATTGGAGTTCATAAACAAAATAATGATATCATCAATTTTTATATCATAATCTAAAGTAAAAAGTTACTTGATTAATTCATTTGAATTAAGTTAATAAAGTAATATTTTTAAATTAAATGAGGTGGATAAATGTTAAATGATTAATCGGTGATATATAATTTATTTAATTTTCAATTCATTATTTTTTTTTTCATTTTTAGAGTGTTACAGAAATAAAAATAAAGCGGGGTATGATCTTGAGAAAATGAAATAATGAAATGATAATTTTGGAGCTGAAATTGGGTTGAATTATTTAGAAATTATATCCAATCCATTTTAAATCCATTTACATGTAAATTCCATTTCAACCAAACTCATATTCAACCCACTAAAACCCAACCCAACTCAACCAAAAGTAAATTGGGTTGGAACCATGGGTTTGAAGCCAATTTGCCCCTCTCCCGCTAACTGATGACATCTACTGAGAAAATTATTTCCTCCCAAGACACTTTCAAACAAGCCACCTCTCAAAACATTCTGCAACAATCGCCAAAACATTTAAAACACAACCAAATAAAGTATCTGTTAGTAAGGGAAACTAAATGAACATAAAAAGTGTCAAAATTCGTCGTTCAAACAATATTTGTAATATAAACTAGTGGTCGTTGCCTATGGTCCCCACGCACATAAATATTTTGAGTGCAACATATTTTTATTATAAAAAATTTTTCAGTTAGCATAATAAAAATTAACTGATAAATTATATAATATTTTTTTTGTCGTCGTGATGCAATTAAAAAGTTATAGAAAACTCTATAGAAAAGACACCATTAAATAAAAAAAAAAATCAATATATAACAAAATTATTGTAACCAAGTATTTTGTCCAGTCATTGAGAAATTATGAAATAAGTTGTCGATCTAACTTTGTTAATTGAAATAATAATAAATGAAAATTAGTTATTTTGCCCCAAAAGTCAAATCATGTAGTCGGAACCTATTGAAGAAGCTATGAGTAGTGAGAAAGGGAGAATTAGTAGAGAAATGAGTTATAGAAATTAGAGAGAGAGAGTTAATAGTGGGGGAAGGAGTTGTAGAGATTGGAAAGAGGAAAAGTTAATAGGGAGAAATGGATAAAATTTTAAAAATTTATGTAGATTTACTTTCTATCCTATACGGATAATTTAGGTAAATATTCTTTTGGTGTAGCATGCATAAGAGGGCTTTTCTTTTTAAATAGTATAGATATACATTGCACACATCAAATAAAAATACAAAATACACATAATCAACTAAAAATGATAAACTTTAAATGTAAGCTTGTGAGCTGTTGAACAAGTATACCTTTGATAGAGCTTTGTTTGAGAAAATTTTCAGATCACCTTGAGCTCGGTTCCATCTTGATATAGGCAAGCTTTTGAATTACATTCAAGCTGGATTGAAAAGCTCGATAATCAGCTTGATTCATACTTCAACAAAATGAGTAGTAAAAATAAAAATTCGAACCCCTAACATCCTAGATAGACTATACCATTCATAAAATCACACCCAGCATGCACCTTTAGTGTGGAATGCTCGATGGCAGGTGATCTAGGTGTGTGTGGAGATAACAAATGATACTGTATGATGATCCATCTCCCTAGTCATTTGCACTTTGTGCGTGCCTCCTATTGATTTGAATCTGGTTCTTTAGTTTCTCAACCTGTCAGGAGTAGGCCGTGTAACATACCAGTATATATATATATATATGAAAGTTCCTGGGGGTGTCCCTAATGCTAACTGCTTAATAACCTTTTAGTTCAAATTTACTTGTTTTTAGAAGTGAAAAATGATTCGCCTCAGATTCATTTTGGTCCTTGCTGCTGTATTTTGAAGATGCAACATGGGGCTAGAGTTTATTGTGTCAATTTAAATTGGTTTATCTGTAAACTACTCAACCTACCATATGCTTTTAGAGATTAGAGAAGGCTATGAGAGATACCATGGAGGACAAGAAATGGATTTAGATTCAAAATTGGGAATACTATATTAATTTTGTGTAAACCACATCATGAATTAGCTTGTATAGGTTAAAAATGAAGGTTTTTTTCTAGGGAGAATCCCCAAGAAAACATGATGAAATGGAAAAAGTAATCTGCTATATTTACACTAATACATGGACTTAGGTTTATAATTTGTGTCCTCTCAAAGAGAGCCAATAATCCAGTGTGGAAATTTAGTAAGAGAAGTGTCTATCTAGATGGCCTTTGTAAAATTTTAATCATTTAGTCTTATTAGTAAAATATTGGATTAAAGAAAGGTGTGAAAAAATGTTCATTGTGTCTTGGTATATGCATAGAAAACACCTTTCTTGACTATATTAAAGATATGTGCATTGGTTGGACTTTGGAGTAGGTGAAATTTAAATAAGTTAATTTGATGAGCTTATGTTAAAGGCTGATATAATATTTGTTTTATGAAAAAGTTTCTATTGCATTTCCATACCATTTTCAAGATTGTATTATGAAGATAGAAAATTTTTTTTGGGAAAATAGGGGAATAAAGTTAGAATAGTGTACAAAATAATGGTTTGTATTTGAAGATATTTCAGAAAATATTTTCGGAAAATAAACCAAAACAAACACACTTTGGTGATTTCATTGTGTGAAAACACGAGATGGAAGTGAATAGGAAAATAGCTCTTGTATCTCGCTGGCCTTTTGATGCAAATCTAGAGCTGGTTACTAGTTAGGGGGCTACACAGAAAATATGGTAGAAAATAATTGTGTGCATTAGAAAATGTTTCCAGAAACAGACCAAAACAAACTTGTCTTGACCATTTCCGTTCTTGCAAACTTGAAAGCATGAGATGTAGTAAATTGCATTTGTATCTTATTGTTCCGTGATAGAAAGATAACATCTGGTTTGCAAGATAACGTGCTACTTGGGCCACTCCAAATGCCAGACTAGGAAATAGTAAGGGCAATTAAGAACAGATTCCGGAATTGGAATGACAGTGTAATACAAAACACAACATATTAATTGTTTTAAGTGCTTACGGATTTTGCAGGCTCGGCCTTTGTTTAAAGACCGTAGAAAGTTCTCACAGATGGCTGACCCGATGCTTCAAGGTCAGTACCCTGCGAGGGGCTTGTACCAAGCTCTTGCCATAGCCGCAATGTGCGTTCAGGAACAACCCAGCATGCGGCCTCTCATCGCAGATGTGGTGACAGCCCTAACTTATCTTGCTTCTCAGAAATATGACCCTGAGACACTGCCGCTCCAAAGGCCCAGCTCAGGCTCCTTCACCCCAAGAATGCTTAGGGAGCAGCGATAACACCAGCAGAACGAAAACATTTTCTGGATGGAGCATGAGAATTTCTATCTTGAAAGTATTTTTGCGGATCATGAAGATGATATGCTAAATCCAAATGACGGCTGTCCACTGGATGTGTGTTGTTACAAGTCGAGGATAGAGGTTCATTCCCAGGTTTCATTTCATCTCACATTTTAAGTATTAAACATAGGGGGGGGGGGAAATGAAAAAAGAAAACAGGTTGAATCACAAAACCACACCATTTTTAATTTTGTGAAAGGTTTTTTCTTTTTCAGTGTTGTCTAGGTTTTCTCCTTTTCTTCTTTTCCTCACTTTGAGCCTTCAATCGTGAGAGGTTTGGACCGTTGAGGGGTTCTTGTATCTAAAAATGTTAATATAAAATGGCTATAGACATCATAATACCTGGAATCCTTGATGTGTCTCAACTGTGATGATCTCTTGCTAGCGATATCCATGGCTTGAACATTGTTCCCCTACCATTTATCGATGATTGTTCGAGTCTCCGGCCTTGCTGTTTTTGCTTGAATGAAAGATGGAAGACACCCCTCTAATTTTTGGGACTAAAACTTTGTAAAATTTTAAGTGGGTCATATGCATCTGCAGGAGCAAATATGGTTCACATCCGCCGAAAGTGGTGTCTGAGCAGATGTGGGCTGGGGACCAAAGGAGTAGTTGTAATGGTTTTCTTAACTATGCATCATCTATTTAATCTTACTAACAAATCGTCTCAACGCCTATGTTCTCCCTTAAAATTTTGTGGGAGTAAAAAGGCCATCATTTAATAGATAATGCACGTTAAAATATAAGATTATTTTAAAATATTCCTCTGGCGTCATTAGACCAGAGACTTTATTAACAAATTCAAACATAGTGAATAAAATTAAGTAAAAAACTGGATAATAACCCACCCAATTCATATTGAAATTTAATATGCTCTAGTATTTTCTCATAAAAATTAAAATGTCTAATCATTTTAAACATAAGAACATAAATATATATATATATATATATTCTCAAGCACATATGTTAAATCTCAAATTTTACATTGATACATTCATAATAGATAATAGGAAGAAAAGACTCAAGTTACAGACTAAAGGATTGCAATTAAATTTAAATGTTAAGAAACTAAAAGTTACAAAATAAAATAAAATTGCAAAATCAACGCAAGCCAAGCAAAGTTCCCTGGTGTAGCTTCAATGAAGATCAAATTGATCTCGGCAAAGGAAATTCAAAACCCAAAAATGAAGAACTATACATAATTCCACTTATAAAGAAATTGTTTAATTAGCGCACGCGCGCACACAACCGAATGTGTACATAAAACAGTCATAAAATAAGTTTAAGACACCATCATCAAATGCAGACAATCAAATCAAAGCCATAATCTTGGGCAAAATAAAAATTGGGCCAAAAAACATTAGCAAAGTTATTGTAGCACAGACACCGAGTGCAACAAACAGTCAAATAAACTTAAAGACATTTATCACTAAGTGTTGAAAACCAAATCAATGCCAAAATCACATTGAATTTACAGCCCAAACCAGAAGTAGATCCAAAATGGTCCTCACAATTGGAAAAGTTCAAGTAGTGTTGTAAGTTCCGTTGCAAGAAAGTGTCAATCCCAATCTTTAACAGAATAACAATACGAAAGGCATAAGGAGCTTTGAACAGGGAAGTTTTCCGCATATTAGTTTTCAGAGAGATGATAATTGATAACTACTCTTAAACAACACATTTTATGATAACTCGCAACTCTTTATACGGAAGAAGCAGAACCATAAGTGAGTTTCTTCACAATCTGGCTAAACCTAAAATACGCGTTTCTTCTTATATTATGTGCTGCTATTATTCTCAATGAAATATCAAGCAAACAATAAACACAATGTCAGTTCTCTTAATGA
Organism: Jacaranda copaia; assembly: GCA_014898725.1. Classification (NCBI taxonomy): domain Eukaryota; kingdom Viridiplantae; phylum Streptophyta; class Magnoliopsida; order Lamiales; family Bignoniaceae; genus Jacaranda; species Jacaranda copaia. The sequence goes on from JACGDI010003169.1 coordinate 422,790, forward strand.
TGAACTAAAAGAATCAAATTATAACTCTACATAGCACCCAAAGTGAATAGAGAGATCAAACATATGAAATTTCATACCCAACATGAGAAATCAAGATCCCATGCACGTCGCCTCTCTTATGCCTTCTCAGACTCTGCCTCATGACCATTGGTCTCTTCATGCTCCATCTTTAAACTCTGTCCTTCATTCAAAGGTTTCCCATCATTTGGCTCCTCGACACTGGCAGGCTTCCCCTGTTGCATTCAATTTTTATTTTATTATGTTTTATTTTTTGTCAGCAAAGCATAGATATCAAGTGGTATGCCTTACATACTTGCATTGAGCAAAGAAATGAATATAGGATTAGCAAGTGCCCCCTTATAGATTATCTCATGTTACTGCATTGGACAAGAAACTGCTAAAGCTGTTTTACCAAAATGAGAGAAATTTTTCGATTAAATTGCCATGTTTTACCCTTATTGAATCCGAATATTTACAATTAGGAACACCCAATATATACAAGCGAATTAGGCAAATGAGGATAGATTTGCAAAGGAGATGCATGACAAAAAAAAAAATACGTAACACAAATCGTGTGAGCATAGCAGCAAGCATACCTAGAACCACCAAGAAAGCAAATCAAACTTATGGGTAAATAATAGAAGCAATTTTCTCATTGCATGGAAACTTCATGTGTCAAACCCACTGTTGAACATTTTAATATTAAAAACCATGTAAGGACATGTTGCCTTCCAGGCATGCATGCAAGGTTTCTTGATTAGGTACCTGTGAATAGTTTTCCCAGTTTACCACAGATTAAGATCAGCAACAATAACAGCCAGAGGTTTTGGTAGGTGAAAATGGAGTTTTTCAGGCTATTTTAGGCTGGTATTTGAACAGTTTTTTGGTCTTTTTCCTCATGTTGTGTGCTTAGTTTCAAGGCTTGGCCTCTGGATAGGGGGAATAGCAGCTCTCTAGATCTTATTCTTTGTTGCATGTCTTGTTAAGCATCATGGATCCTTTCTTGGCTTAATAAATTCTGAATTTTACCCAAGGAAAACAAAAACGTAATTTTGACAGAAGAACTGCACGAGCAGGATGCACAGAATAATGATATAGAGGTGTTGCACAAGATGAATAGAGTCCAGTGAGATCCATAATTTTGTCTCACTTTGTTCATGCATCAAAAAATTCAAAATCATGGGTCTTTTCGACCTAGAATTGCAACATACCTAATGATTCCAAAGATTTCTGTATGGTGTAACCTTATTGCTATACCCATACATATGTGCAAAACTTAAAAAGTTATAAGATGGCTGGATTGAATTTGTGATCATCCAAAATCAGACTGTTTTCATTTGCATTTCTCCGGTACCTACCAGATAGCTAACCTTCAGTCAAATTCTGATTACATATAACTGTTATGCTAGATGATGCATCACAAATCATTTTATAGTGGACCAATTTAGCAAATGGAATTACCAATGAGGCAATAATTGCAATTGAATCAGGAGCAAAATTGTTTGAGCTAATATCATTCAATGAGTTATTCAGTTACACCCTTTATAACCTCACTTTCAACTAGACTCCCTGCAAGAGTTATGCAATGCATAGGTCAAGATTGATAAATGGCTAGCCATTTCCGGCTCTCCGCTCAATAATTTTCTAATTTAATTTAGTTTTAATAGTTATGAGATATAGTTTCTGAGGTTATGAGAGACTTTATGCTAATTCTTAATAAAGAAAATCTCAACTTCAAGTTGAGAACAAATATAATGGAAGCTAACTTAAGGTTAACTAAAAGGAATATGAATGCAGGCAATAAGCACCTGTAATTACCGGAGCACTAATCAAACCATGGAACAGAATTCATTCTAGGCATCGAGATAGAGCAGAGCAATCACTAACCTTATTCCTGTCTCGCCATCCTAGTCCAAATGGTCTAGATAGCAAACTAATCTTTCTTGTCGGCATGTCTTGCGAAGGATCTTGATTACTTTGCTGCGTTAATCTATGAAGAACAATAAGATCAATATAGAGGCTAAGGATGCCCATTTTTCTACAGGCAAGGAATTTATAATAGGGTGCAATTTGGGTGGGTGGGTGGGGGCTGGGAATACTATGTTGTGTTTGAATTAATTGGTGGCAAATAGAACTAGTGATTACATGGGAAAAAAAGAATTATAAAATGAAAAAGAAACAAAGTAATGTGGTTGTGTTATTCTGTATATGGGATATATGATGCAAAAGTATTTTTAAAGTACAGAAGTATTACCGAGGAGAAGGCTGCGCTTTGTTTCGCCCTGACTGGTACTGCAAGGTAGCTTCCAGCATGGACTCTGCCATTACTGCCCTCTTCTCCATCTCAGCCAGTGCAGCGGTTGCTTCTTCATACTTCTTCTGCATGTGATCATTGTCACAGTACAGCAGTAAAAATCCAAAATTGAAAAAGTACAAGGAAAAGCAACAGAGAAATTGAAGCATCAAAGGGAAGTCCGGATGTACATTTTGAAACAATGATGCCCAATAATATATACATTTAGAGGATTCTGATGTAACTATCATGACATACATCAAGATGTTGCAGGTAATACATTGCCCTTTATGAACATAGCAGGGTAGACAAGCAAAATGTGCACTATCATTCTTGATAGATGACTGCTTAGGTCAAAAAAGAATAAGATTTGCATCAAATGATGACGTTATCATAAAAGCCACAGGATGGTGATCAAGATACCTAAACTGCAATGCATAAAAACAAGAAAATGGTGGTACTGCTTATTCTAGACTGCACATGTAGATGCTAACAAAAATGGCAACTGCTGCAACTGCTACTACTTAAAAACAGAGAAAGTAACCTGAAGCACTTGAGCTGCATATCTCTGGGCAGCAGCATCTTGCTCTGCAAATATGCGAGCATCCTCAGTCACTTTCTGCTCTTGTTCTACCCTCATTAAGATCTGTAAAAGACACCAGCAATGAAATTACCATGCCAGAAAAAACAAAACATGACTCAGAAATTGCAGTAGAATCCTACCACAAATGTCTTACCTGAAGCATGGCATTCTCTTGTTCATGCTTATCAACAAGGGCTTGCCGAAGCTCAGAGACCTCTCGCTCTAACTGCTCAACCTAAAGCCAAAAACAGATACTCAGCCACCATGTTGTATAATTCAAGGAAAATTCCAAATAAAAACAATTCCCAGGCTAAATTATGGACCAGATTTTAGATACAAAAAATGGATCCTACTGCTGCCTTTCTAATTCCCACTTAAATATCTACTTTATACACCAAGATAAAATCCAATGCAGTTTTACATGGAAGCACATACAAGTTTTACAACTCATGTGATCAAAGACACATCATTTTATCAAATAGCGAGACCGTAAGGATCTTCTAGAGACTGTATACTTAAAAAAGAACACTTCAGAAAACACTCTCTTAATAGCAAAATCTTTCAGTCAACCATCCAAAAGTACACTACTTCATCTGTCTTTACATTGATATAATCTTACTTTTAAGAAATCAGCTTTTCAATATGCAAAAAAGATAAACAAATAAATTAAAGAACAAGGATGGAGGGAGAAAGGAAAGGAGAATGATTTTTAGAGGAGAAATCATGGATGGCCAACACATACTAGTGCACATGTTCAGATATATTTCCTCAACAAGCACAATAGTAAAGAAATGAAAAGCAAAAACAACAGTGAGCATCAAGCTTCTCACATACCCTTGCACTCAATTGTCGCCGATTATCCTGCTTAACCATCTCCATTAATGCTGTTTCAAGCTCTTCTGCTCTGTACAAAGAAAACTAAGTTGGTAACTATAGTTCGTCATGAGTACAACACACGTTTCCCAGATAATACCAATAAAATATTTATATTTTAGTAACATGAGAAGTGGGATAATCCCAAATTTATGCTTTGAGCATAACAAGTATTTATCTTATCAAATAATGCTAGTTCAATCCACATGCACAGCAAATTATTGAGCTGGCAGATTTTACTCCCTACTTGTGCTATATAAAAGTTAGCTCAGGTCTATCTCCAGCAGATGATATGGAGAAAGATTAATTACCCAGAAGAAATTTCATAATTTCGTTATCTTTTCTGCAAGCAAACTTTACAACCTTTTATTGGTACTCATAAAAAATATATGCATTGCATGTAAAACCATATAATTTATAAAATAGAAATTGAATAATAAAAGTATCAAAAAGAATATAAGTTTACATTATATCTTGGTTCTTGTTACCATCGTATTCTGGTGCTTAATTTTAAGCAATTTTTCTTGCAATGACATAATTACTCTTTTTTAAAGCCTATGCTACTACTAATTCTCTCCATTCGTTCTCTCACATTATTTATTTTGTTATGTTAAACTTTATCATATCAACAATTTTTAGACTAAAAATTTTCTGGTGATATACTCCCATATAAGTAAGATATAAAAATATATTAATGAAATAAAAGAAATTAAAATTAAAATATACTTGTAGCCCCAGGAAGATAATAATTTTTTAAATTAAAATTTATGTGGTGCTTTTCGAAATTTAATTTGTATAAGTTAATGTTAAATCCGTATGGTGCATGATGACATTATTCATAATTAACACTGATTAATTGAAACGACATATAAAGTCTTATTTACAGATCTATCTACTTAATTATTCCTTTTGGCCACTTCTCTTTCTTATCCTCACTCCTCCAAACAAAAAAAATATAACCAAAGAAAGAATCTAATACAAAGAACGTATAGAAATCATATATTCAAATTTTTTCAGTTCATGAACAACTATCTAGATATCTTTATCAAGTACTTTACTTATAATGCACCAGAAACATAGCAGTTCTTAAGAGTAAAAATTATTTTAGTACTTGAGTAGTCATGTACTTGTGCATGTCATGATCGCATTGATTCAATTTTTACGAATGTTTTAGGTAATGTTCAAGTTTTGCTCTAATTGTGAAATTTGTTCATATTAAATGAAGTCCTCTGATTTTTCCTCTAAGTATCTTACAATGAATCAATGGCATGCATGCATTTTTAAAGCCTATTAACTCTTAGTTCTCGTCCCCATTTATATGTTACATTTTGTTTGATTAAATTAAATTATGTATATTTGCAACATGGATTTAAATTTATAATATACCCCCCATATAAGATATAAAATTACTATGAGAATATAAAGGAGATTAAAATTATAATAAACTTGGAGGAACGGTAATAGTTTTTAAACTAAGGACTATGAGGTGTGATTCAAAATTGGATTTATAAAACTTATATTAATTCCTTATGTAGAGTTTATGAGGCATGGCTTTTGCTGCAACCATTCTTTTTGTCTTCTCTTTTTTCAAAAAAATGAAAACTTCTTTAGATGTTTCATTGTTGAACAGATCTAATTAACACAAACATGGGAAAAAGTTACAATAAAGCAAAGCAAAAATTCCTCTTATTCTCTCTACTTTCTCTCTTAAATCTCATTGTTTAAAAATGAGACAAAATCTCATCTCATAAATGTTAATTTTAAAATTATCATTAGTATCCAGGCTTAATTTAATTTTAATTTTATTAGTTAACCATAAATGTTGATATATATTTTTAATTTGGTTGTTTACTTATTGATACTCAAATTTGTATTTATACTATCATAATTACAATCAAATGAATACGTCATGAAAAATGAAACAGAGAATTGAAATTTAAGTAAAATAAGGGTATATCGATTACCGTAAAATTATTTAGATGGAGAATTACATACGATCCATCTTCTACGTACCAATTCGATTTTTAGAGTAAAACTCGAATATCAACTAGAGCATTCTAAAAATGACATTCATCAATTTGAGATTAATGACATAACTCAAGTACCAAAATAATTTTCACTATAACTCTGAATAATATCTTAACTGTTTTGCTTTTCTAATTACTAACTTTTTGTTTAACGTCAAAGTTCTTGAACAACTTTCTCATTTTTTTCTTTTTTTTTTTCATTTCTGTGATAAATTCATCTTTTCTTTCCTCTAGAATTATAATAGAAAGAAACGTAGTGAAAAAGCTAAAGAAAATATGAAATTATTAATAATTAAATAGTTAATTTTAAACGATTACAGTTCTCTCATATGAAATCCTCTATATGCTCACAACCTTTGGTTGGAGTCAAGTTTTACATGGAACTGATTTCATTTAAAAATTCAAAATATTTAAATTATGCTAAAAAGAAGGCAGACAGCCACCTTTTCAAGAAGAGTTGAAGATCAAAGAGGACACTTGCAGCATTATATTTAAACTATACCACTTAGAATAAGAAAATTTCAATTATACCCTCTTTTTTATTTTTCGATATTTATTAATTAGGGTCACAATAGGCATCACAAAAATACCAAGAAACTTTTCAAACTATTCGTACTTTTTAATAATAATACAAATAGATATACAGATACAGATATAGATCAACTGATAACCATAAATTAATACTTCAGAGCTGTGTTACTACTGTAATAACTTAATTGACATAAACTGCAGATTGTAAGGACATAATGAAAAGCAAAATCCTTTACAGTTAATTATTCTACTAGAGCACAGAAACAATATCTAGCAAGGAATATTGGTTGCAGAACTATTTCCTATTTTTAGTTCTCTTTGAGTGCTTAGGACTGTTGCCATGTCTTGACTCTATATAGCTTTTACTCCTTACATGTGGACATCCTTCAATATTAGAAAAGAAAGTATAAAGTACAAGTTTTCAGAACAACGAGGGAAGAGGAGATTTGGGGAGTCTAAATCAAGCGTTGCTAATATAACTTGTCAAAAATGTTAGTTGACAGTTGAAAACAATTAAATTCTTTCAATCTAGATTTCCACTTTGGTCACTGATGGCATGAATTGACCAATTGGCATGCTTTATTCCGACATGGAGATGCAAGACCATGACATTATGACCATGTTTTTCAAACAAGAAAAATATACAAGAGAACGGATTACTTTCTTGTTAAAACAGAAGAGAAGTTAGCATTGAACTTTTAAGACTGCACAAAGTTTAAAATTTCTCAAAGAAAAGCGGGGTGTTCAGCTTAGAAGGATATCTATACTTAAGAGGAGCTGTTTTACATAGGAAGTCATCCATTTGCAAATGGTAGTTTCAACAAGGCATTGGAATTTGAAAGAACTACAGGGTTGTGTTAACCTGAGCTCAGCAGATTGTTTTTCCTCAAGCAGCTTGCACAGCTCAACCTTAAGCCACACCACCTGGATAAAATCAATCTTCAAAAGTCACAAAATCGTTTGATATGAGACACTATTTACTGCTTCGTGGATATAGGATGAGTAACAGATAACAAACAATCTAGGTGCATTCTGTGTATGTGAAAAGAACTAAATATTTTCATATTGAAAACTATTACACGTAATATTTACACTCTAGGAAAAACTGGGGAACAATTTCAATTACTGTACAAAAAAAAAATGAAGAGTACTTCTCAGAGTTGAAAAACACTTTGACACACAAACTAAAATAATATATTAACTGAGATATATTAATAGCATCGGCAAAGAGCTATCAGGAACTAGTACAAGGAGTATTTTATATTGTTTAGAGGAAAATTGATGTGACCAGGGAATAAAGAAGAAGAAGAAGAAGAAGAAGAAAAATTATTAACATCACTACTAGAGCGCATGTCAAAATTCCCTAGGTCTATATTTGCAGTGTTTATGTGTTTACCTAAATTATATTTCTTGTTGGTTTGCCATATGTACTCCTCAATCCTACTAAAAATTGATCGAAATTTGATCAATATGTATGAATTGAGACATTTCCAAAATCTGATATGCCAATATGTTGATTAAGAAAAAGCTCATGCATCAAAATGGATTTTACTTGTATTTTTCATATGCTAAACTGTCCAGCAGGTAGTGCAGTCTGTTAATAAGGTGAATGGTTAATATTGAGAAATTTCAAAACAAACTATTTATTAAAAGAGACACCAGTGTGCCAAATTTCAAGGTTATGAAACATGACATATATTCCCACCAGTTTATTTTACATTCTTGATGTGTGTGCTTTAAATATTTATGATTATTGTTATTTTTCATTATTTTAAAACAAATGAAATATTTAATCTGTTTTAAAATAACAAAATTAGTTGCATATAGAGAAAATGAGATGGTGTTTTATTAGTTAATTCCTCTATACTGAAGGCAAGAGATGGACAATAAATTCCAAGTCTCTCTAACAAATGTCAAGACCGATAGCTCATTATGCTAGTCATGTTAATAAAGAAATTAGGATAGTAGTAGAATTGTACTTCTGTGAAAATAAAAAAATAAACAAAGGATGATCAGCATGCTAGCAGAAGATTTGACTCTTAAAATAAAATGGTCCAAATGACAAACAAACATGAAAAGCAAAAGCACAAGTTGAAAAACTTACTGAAAGTTAGGAGTGGAGAGTACAAGAATCTGTATATAGCTACTATGATATGCTGTGTTAGGAAAAACAAATAATAGCTACCTGCTCTTGAAGATCTTTAGCAGGATCTATCTGCATGTCACCATTCAAGCTCAGATATAGCTCATCCACATCAGCCGGTGAAGCATCCAAGTTTGACATATTACCATTCATCTCAGTATCCGTTCCTTCTGGTTTAACAGTTTCCACCATCATTGATCCTGGATCCTGTTTGAAACTATATAACTTTGACGCCAGACCCTGGGAATCCCTCCAAACTCTAATTCCCTTCAATCTTTCTTCAACTGCAGCCCTGACAGCCTGTCGATGTTTATTTCTTAGTTCTTGTAATCTTTTTTCATTAACATTTTGGTAACCCATGCAAGCTGTCAAGACAAGTTGACTGCTATCAAAAGTCGAGCCGGCTAGTGATTGAAGCAGTGTGACTGCATCTCCAGCATCCTTGGTTGTAACCAATGCAGGGCCTGCACAAAACTGAACAAAGATAAATTTCATCGTGTAAAAAACCAAAGAAGTTTCCTATAAGCACAAAGTACAAAGTTCATGACACACTGTATAGATCAGATTACAATGGGCAATGGCTGTTTTTTTATATCAAATAACTAAATCAAACAATATTGCTAATAGTACCATATAATTCCATTAACGCGAGTGCGGTCCGGAATAGCATTACACGATTCCCTTCAAATAGAAGCACATCCCATACTCTAAGAACTGGAGGAAGATAAAATCAATCAGGTTAAGGGTTTAGTAATTGACAAATAGATAAAGCTGGAGCTAATAAGTAGAACTAGAACGCACAGCTTCCAACATGGCAATGATATACGCATTGTCAAATCATTTTTCAAATTAAATATGGCACGAGGGAGATAAAGAACCTAACCACTTTCCCATGGAAGCATATTCATAAATATGGTGAGGAACCATGGTCCAGTCACCCACGCCACCTGCACTCCCAGGTAATCCAGATGGTTTACTGCAGCAAACACTAAGTTAACAAGAAGCAGAAAGAGATGATTGATAGAAGTCTCATTAGGAAAGCATATATAACAGAAAAAATATCAAAAGGAACAAACCCAATTTGGGAAATTTTTCGCGCACCAACTCCTCAAGAACAAGCTGATCAACCTGCAAGGAAACAATGTAATACAAGAAACCTTAATCATCTTACGCCATTTTATCATGCTTCGTCTACTTCAGAGAGGCATTAAATAGATAGGGGGGATTCTGTTCTTAATTTATGTAATGGAAGCTGGCTAACAAAAGCCAAGGAGTACCTGAGATTCTATCATTTCTTCTGAATAATAGCCATCAAAATAGTCATCTAGAATACCCATTAAGGTCCTGAAATTTAATGAATTCCTTAGATTTTGTCTAGTTTAATAATATCAAGGATGTCTCAACCAGTTCAAAATTCCATGCATTTTATAGGGAGCAAAAACACATTTTTATATGGCCAGATTACCATTACCACATTTCGATATGCCATGCAAAATTTTACAAGGTCAGCAATTTTAGAGTATTTCACAACAATGGATTTACAATACTGTGCAAAAAATATTGAACAAGCATTTCAACCCACCAAAATGCATTTTCCTCGGGCATTAAAAGCAATAACAAGCCTGCAAAGAAATTCATGGCCTGCATGCATACATCAGGATAAACATCAGCGGGGCCATAGGATAAGAAATGTGATGACTGATGAGAAGCATAAAAGCATGAACCTTGGAAAGCCAAGCACTTATTATCTTTTTTATGTAAAGGTAAAATGAATCTAAAAAGAGATTTAGAAAATGCAAGAACAAACTTTCAGAATAAATACTTTCATTGCACCATAAGAAGAAATATTCCCTTAAATATTTTAGGATTGCAAATGGGTAGTGAAATAAACAACATTTCATATAAATGGTGAAAACCGAAGAGCTCCTGAATTCTTCTTGTGATGCCACTCTATGAAATTGATGCAGAGAGACAGCAATAATTCAAGCACGAGGTCATCCAGAATCCTTGGTCCAGGTTAAGTAAAATCATACTTCCAATTATGCATATGGGAGAGATTTGTGGATTAATCCAAGCAGTATCAATCATCAAACAAATTCTAAATGTAGTATATGTTTTTCAGTATCTTTAAGAAGATTAAGAAGACTATTACCACATAGCCACTCATATCGTAAAATCCTAATTTTAAGATTTAACAGACAATGGCCTATGACATTCTTCAATTGACCTAGAGGCTAGAGCATAGCACCCACCTCTGCCCCATGATGCATCCACCAAAAAGCCTCTTTAAGGAAAAATTGATAGAGAGAGAGGGGAAAAATTTTAAAAGGAGGACAAAAAAGAAAGAAATCAGCAAGGCAAAAGTATGTCATAAGATTTAGATTGACACAGAACAGAGCATATATGAACACAGAGAAATTAGAACACAATCAACATAAGCATTTAGAAGATCGGCCGTCTTTTTCTCCTTTACGATCAGAGTGTTCAGCTCTAGAGATGCAGTAGATAAGGATTTAGAAGATTGGCCAATCTTTTTTCTTCTCTATGATCATAGTGTTGGGGCTCCAGAGAAGTAGAGATACAATATAGTTTCAATTTCAGAAGGGCTACAGTGGTTTAACCACAAATGAACAAATTTAAAGCGCCAAGAACTTTATATCAATAGCATCTGACAAGTCTCCTGACAGAACAGTCAAACTTAAGAGAGCACCCAACATTAAAAATTTCATTCACTATTTGACACATAAAATGAGAACCTCTTCGAGAAAGAAATACCTGGCAGTAGCCAACAGAGGGATTATGGCGTGCATATGCTGTAAGCAAACGCCTTAAAGCATTTCTGCCATCCTCATCTAAAGCAGGATGTCCAGGAAAAGTTCGAGGCAAATCCTGTGTTAATAAAGTTGGATTTTCTAGTTGCGGTCATGATTATACAACAGATTATAAGTAGAGAGAGGTGACTTCACAGGTGTACAAGAATGAATAACCTTCTCAATCTGGCCTTTCCATTTTTCATGTACGCCTACACACTCTAGATTCGAGTCATGATTCTTGTCCTCCACTTCATTATTCTTAGTTTCTACATTAGAATCTGGAGCAAGCAAATTTTGATAGTATTTCTCCACTCGACGTGCTCTAACACCAACAAAGGCTTGCCACATCTGTAATTGCAAGTGAAAATAATTAAGTATAGATGGAAGTCTGGCAAGATATGAATCAATATTGTTCAATCCTTTCTTACCTCTCCCCTTAGTGCCATTGGAACCCCTCCTTGAACAAGGCACTCCAGTTCCTCCTCCCAAGGAGGTGAAGATTCTGAATGAGTAGCATGGCCACCCGCTTCCACGACCAGAGCAGGAATACTATCTCCTGGAGTTATGTCTTGAGTGGGATCTGATTCTGATCTCTCTAAATCATAAAACTCTTCCTCAGATTCCTCTTCAGATGCCTCTTTTCCAGGTTTAGCCTCTTCAATGGAAGGAAGTTGCTTTCCTGCACCAGTGTCTGGCTCAGTTTTAATCAAACCAACCTTCTTTTTCACACGCGAGCTCATCATATCCTCTATCGCACGAAGAGATGGTCTGATCTCTGTCCATATTTGTACTCTATGAATTTTTCCATCCGTTGCAGATGGCACATCTTTTATTTCTTCATTCAAACTGTTGGGCTTAGCCTTCTTGCCATTTGAATCATCAGCTTCAGAGACATTCTCGGAGCTATCATCAGCTGTTAGATTGGCAGATTCAAAGTTGGCATTGTTGGTTTCAAATAACCCATTCACGGGCAATTGAGCAGACTCTGACTGCCTTTGCAGAAAGTCCTTCCACCTATCCGACCGCTCCTCCTCTTCTTCCTAAAAGCACATCAGATGAAATATATATTATAAATTGGAGTAAAACAAAGGAAGGGGAAATAGCCATTTTGACGATTTTCCATTGACCTAAACATATTAAAAAAATTCTTAAGCTATTGAAGATTGAGTTTGCAGAGAGTACGCAGAAACCTTGTAGATATTAGCATATTCCCGGTATCTTTGCAAGTGCTGAGGTCTCACTGCAAACCCATAAGCATCCCTGCTTGTGCAAGTTCACAAATTAAATGTAGGACTTGAGTAAGTAATATTGGGGAGGAACATCTACAACCTTTCCTTCAGGATATATATATATATATATATGAATAGATGAAAATCAAGAATAATTTGAAGAAAAATCAGGATACAGAGGTAATAAAATATCTATCCAGATATTGTGCATCCATTTTCCTTCAACTGAGAGAATCTCCACACACAATGTCTTCCCTTTTCTCACAGTTTCATAAGATAAAACATGCGAATTCATAGATGATACATGAGGAAATGACAGAAGTGGTAATAATATCATTCTTATATTATACATGTTTATATTTTCTAGGGCACATAAATTTGAAACAGTTTCTATTATCCTGCACACCTGCAATCAGCCTCCAAAAATCGCCGACTCAATTTGGACAGCAACATCTTCACAGAAAAATAGTTTTAGCATTTTGTCTCCAAACTCTAACTCATCACACCTCATTTCACATTTCGCAATTACTACCTCAAAGTTTTGTTCAAATGCAATAACATTAATCAGACAAGAACCGTAAATTTTTTCTTTCAAAGTTGCAACCAATCAAATATTTTATATTCTTGGATTCAGCAACCGGTGAAATTATCAGGAAAAGTGGCCAACGATGCTGGAAAAACTCAAAGCACCGGTAAAGAAAACCACTTCACATAATGCACACGTATGCATCAAATTCATACGTAGCCAGTTAATCAGAAACTTATTTATATAAAAAAACGCAAATTCACAAGAAAACTCAAAAATTGGATTTATTTATAACTGTCGGCAGACCCAAAGGAACAAGCACCAAAAAATCTCAAAATCCGAAGATCACAACAAAATCTTCACACTCATAAATTGCGTTTCAAAATGCTGATGAAGTAATGTGAATAGGTTAACACTAGATTGACAGATCAAAAATTAAAAGAAAATGCAGGAACATAAAAAAATCACCCCAATAAAATCAAAAGAAATGGACGACACGTGGAGAAAATTAAGCAAGGTGGCACGAAGTGAATCGCAATACCTCTTGTGATCAAAAGAAACCGGAGTCGGGTTCAGCACAACCGTCGCCGCTGCCGCCGCCCCTTTAGCCTTCATTATCGGAATCCAAGAAAAATATCCACTCCCAACTCCAAAGATCGCTTCTTTTTTTTCTCTTTATATTTTACTGGGTGTCGTTATTTTGATGGGCACGATCTGTACATCTACGTCCCCGCCTGAAATTTCTGCAACACAAGAAACCGTTTGGTCAAAAAATGGGAAATGGGTCTTCTTGTTTTCTTGTCTACAGCCAGTCTCACTGAGTAAGTAGCTTCAATGATAGCGTGTGTAATTTGTGTGGGGTCTGGCATGGATGGGAAGGGGCATCATTATCACATGGAAAGTGCGAGTTTACCGTCACAGAAAAGTGGTTTTACCATGTGAGAACGTGATTCCTTGGCACGAAGTTCGAGTGAGAGTTTTGGAAGCAGAAGAGTGAATTTGCAGGCAAAAGAGACCTGAATATCATCAGAAAAATTGTTCGTGCTTGGAACTGCAAAAAGGTGAGCAAATTTCTTGGGGAAATGGACGATTGGTTGGGGTGCACTCAATTTTGAGCAAGTTTTGTAACATATTTCCCAAATTATACTTTGAAATGTTATGTACTTATGTTTTGAAAAATGACCATGTCTTGGAATTAAATGGCATAAGTATATCTTATTAGGTAGAAAGTATTGTATCCCACATAAAATGAAAATATTGTATATTTTATGTGTATTATTTGTAATTTATATCTTATTTATTTGATTTAAGAATAGAATAATATTAATTTATTAAAAAAAATTGTTATTTATAATAATCTCTCAAAAAATAAATAAATAAAGTTGTAATGAAATTGATTCTACTTATTTAGACTTTGAAACAATTCATGAAAATAAATTTATACTATAGTATATTTTTAAGTTATATTTGATAGTACTTATGGTAAAGATATTGGAAAATTTATATGTATATGCAAATATCAATGTTATTCTTTTTGTTTAAAGTGTGAAACTTATTTAAAGCCTATTTGGTTTTATTTCATTTTTATTTTTTATTTTCATTATTTTTAAAATTTAAAAAGATCCTTAATGAAAATGAATTTGTATTTGGATAAATTATTGAAAAAATAAATATTATGTTAATTTTAGTAGGTTGTATGTGGAAAAATAGAAATAATTGAATAAAAAAAAGAAGATATATAGGTTATTGGAAGAATAAATTTTGAAAATGAAAATAAAAATTATGTTGGATGAAATGTATAAAAAATTATGTGTTTCATTTTTTGAATAGTAAAAAAATATTAAAATGGGCTTTGAAAATGAAACCAAACAGGCCTTTAGGTTGTTATTATAATCACATGCTTGTGTGAATGTAACATTTGAATTTCTTTATAGACATTTAGTTGTGCAAAATGATTATATGAATCTGTATTAATGTTTTAAGTGTTATCCATTTATATATAAAATATTAATGCTCGTGGTTCCTTCTGTCTTAAAAAAAAACATTATGATAATTATTTAAATAATTTATTTTCACTTGTTTTTTAAGTCTCGATTGAAAGAGACAATGTTATATCATTTCATAATTTTCTTGAATTTTAATAATAAATTAGTCTATGTTTTTGTAATATTAGCTTATATAAAAGTTTAGAGGTTTGTTTATTTTTAGAGAACGTATTTTGAAGGTGGAATTAGAGCATATACTAAAATCAAGTTTTGATTGATTCTATTTTAGAATAAGAAATTTGGCGGTATTTTTCATGCAATTTTTTGTATTATATATTCATATCAAAATAATTATTGTACATAAATATATAAGTTTATTTAATGTAATGATTTGAAATGATTAGAGTCTTTAATAATATTTTGTGAGAAAAATTGAATTGATTTTTTTTAAAATTATTCATATTTTGGGAGAATTTTCAGAAAATGAGACACACTTCCCAAAAGAAAATGTACATAAACATTGTCTCACATTATTGGCTATCGCATATTTAAGATCCAAATAAAGATATGTTTCTTTCTTATTGTAAATTATAATTATATAAATATATATACACACACCCATATAGTACACGTAGATACATGCATATAGACACAAACAAGTATGCATGCATTTAAATATATCTTAGTGTATTAATATGCATGCATGCATGTATATAAATAATACATGTAAGCATTTTTGTTAATTTTCGGATACTAGCAAAGGTTATTTGTGCATTTGTCATTTAAAGTTCATAGATGGATTAAGGGGCACTTACTTAAAAGTATCAAAAATACTTTTCAAATTTGTGATCAGTCTCTACTTGATTTTATTTAGAATAAATTCTCTAGTTTTGTTAAAATTTTAAAAATCACTCCTTATTTACTTGATTTGACAAAAATGCCATTAAGTATAATATTTTTCATTTATTTTTTTTCCACTCTCTATCATAAACATAAGCAACAGTAAAACCTAGCATATTTACTTTCATTTTCATAAATAGAAAGAAAAGAAAAAACGCAATAAGCTCCATGGCGGAAACGAGAATAATTATGAGAGTCAACAACTATCAACTGGACATCTACATTGTCTTATTCTCTTTTCATTTTCATCATTTTTGGGTTTCTTCTTCTTCTCATATTTTTCTGACAATGTCAACCAGTAGTAAAAATGAAGTATTCAATCAAATGTTGGGAAGTTGCCGCTACAAAGATCAACTCTATTTAATGTCAATTAAAGATAGTCTGACTTTAATGAACATGTACATTAATTACGCAAAAAAATGGAGTGAAATCAACATCGAACTCTTTAGTTTGCAATACATAGTTCTACATCAAAAATTGTACGTGACTTTGACTGATGATAACAATGTCCTAAATATGGTCTTACTGCATTTGACATTGAAGATGAACATTGTTGACATCCTAATAAATCGAAAGGATAAATCAAGCAGTAGTGCCAAGAAGAGCAGTGATGTTTTAAGGTAATACTTCTATAATTTAAACTATACTATAGTTTGTAAAATTATGTACTTCGAGTGTTCTGAAATTGTACTTTATTTATTTGAAAATCTTTCTCTACTTGTAGTGTTCTGCATTATATTTCATTGCAAATAAAATTGTACTTCATCTTATAAATATTGTACTCTATTATTTAAGTTTTATACTTCAAATGTTTTACTAATGAATTATCAAAAATTGTATTGCGATTGTTAAAGTTTTATACTTCAAATGTTCTAAAAGTATACTTCACTTTATCTAAAATTGTATTTCTTTTTTTGAAACCATACTTCATTTTATACTTCATTTTACATAAATCTATACTCTATTGATTGAAGTTCTATATTTTCAGTGTTCTATTTATTGATTATCCAAAATTGTATTGCAGTTACTAGTGTTTTATACTTTAACTATTTCAAAATTGTACTTCACTTTATACAAATTTGTACTCCAATTATCTAAAATTGTACTTCATTTCATATAAAACTGTGCTATATTATTTAAGTTTTATACTTCAAATGTCCTACTAATTGATTATTCAAAATTATATTGTTATTACTAGTAGTTTATACTTGAAATATTCCCAAACTGTACTTCTTTTATCTAAAATTGTAATTTGATTTTCTAAAACTACACTTTATTTTACAAAATCTGTACTCTAATTATAGAAGTTCTATACTTTTAGTGTTTTATCTATCGATTATCAAAAACTATACTGCCTTTGATGTAGTTTTATATTTCAAGTGTTCTGAAATTGTACTTCATTTTATTTAAAATTGTACTTCTATTTTTTGAAATTATACTTACTTCGTTTTATATAAACATGTACTCTATTCATTAAAGTTTTATACTTCAAATGTTTCGAAATTGTACTTCAATTAACTGAATCTATTATTCAAGTGTTACACTTCAAGTGTTCTACTAATGAATTATCAAAAATTATATTGCAGTTGCTAAGGTACTTCAGATGATCTGCAATTATACTTCACTTTATCTAAACGTGTACTTCTTTTTCTGAAGTTATTCTTCATTGTACCTAAACATGTACTCTATTCAATGAAGTTCTATACTTCAAGTATTCTATTTATTATTTATTCAAAATTATACTGTAGTTGTTAATGTTTTATACTTCAACTGTTTTGAAATTGTATTTCACTTTATACAAATTTATATTTCAGTTATCTAAAATTGTACTTCATTTCATATAAAAATTCTACTATATTATTTAAATTTCATACTTCAAGTGTTCTATTAATTGATTATCCAAAACTATACTATTATTGCTAGCGATTTATATTTGAAGTGTTCCCAAACTGTACTTCTTTTATCTAAAATTGTAATTCAATCTTTTAAAATTATACTTCATTTTACAAAATCTATACTCCATTAATAGAAGTTCTATACTTTAAGTGTTCTATTTATTGATTATCAAAAAATATACAGCATTTGTTGGGATTTTATACTTCAAGTGTTCTAAAATTGTACTCCACTTTATCTAAAATTGTACTTTTATTTTCTTAAATTATACTTACTTTATCATACATAAATATGTACTCTATTCATTAAAATTCTATACTTCAAGTATTCCAAAATTGTACTTCAATTTATCTAAATATGTACTTTAATTAGCTGAATCTATTATTCAAGTGTTATACTTCAAGTATTCTACTAATGAATTATCGAAAATTGTTCAGTAGTTGCTAAGATTTTATACTTCAAATGTTTTGAAATTATATTTCATTTTATCTAAAATTGTACTTTTTTTTTCTAAAATTATACTTTATTTTACCTAAATATATACTCTATTTATTGAAGTTCTATACTTCAAGTGTTCTATTTATTATTTATTCAAAATTGTATTACAGTTGCTAATGTTTTATACTTTAATTGTTCCAAAATTGTACTTTATTTTGTATAAATTTGTACTTCAATTATCTAAAATTGTACTTCATTTCACATAAAATTGTACTCTATTATTTAAGTTTTATGTTTCAAATGTTCTATTAATTGATTATTCAAAATTATACTATTATTGCTAGCGGTTTATACGTCAAGTGTTCCCAAATTGTATTTCTTTTATCTAAAATTATAATTTGATTTTCTTAAATCATGCTTCATTTTACAAAATATGTACTCTATTTATAGAAGTTCTATACTTTAAGTGTACTATTTATTAATTATCCAAAATTATATTGCCTTTACTAGGGTTTTATACTTCAAGTGTTATGAAAGTGTACTTCACTTTATCTAAAATTATATTTCTATTTTCTGAAATTATATTTCATTTTACATAAATCTGTACTCAATTCATTGAAGTTTTATACTTCAAGTATTTTGAAATTGTATTTCATTTTATTTAAACATTTACTTTAATTAGCTGAATCTATTATTTAAATTTTATACTTTAAGTGTTATGCTAATGGATTATCAAAAATTATACTACAGTTGCTAGTACTTTATACTTCAATTGTTCTAAAATTGTACTTCACTTTATATAAATTTATACTCCAATTATCTAAAATTGCACTTCATTTCATGTAAAATTGTACTATATTATTTAAGTTCTATATTTTAAGTATTATATTTATTGATTATCCAATATTATACTGTAGTTGCTGGGGTTTTATACTTCAAGTATTCTAA
This sequence comes from Jacaranda copaia, assembly GCA_014898725.1. Taxonomy (NCBI): domain Eukaryota; kingdom Viridiplantae; phylum Streptophyta; class Magnoliopsida; order Lamiales; family Bignoniaceae; genus Jacaranda; species Jacaranda copaia. Next base: position 441,972 of record JACGDI010003169.1, read on the forward strand.
AATTATACTTCACTTTATCTAAAATTATACTTTTATTTTTGAATTATACTTACTTAAGTTTACCTAAACCTGTACTACATTTGCTAAGGTTGTATACTTCATGTTTTTTGAAATTATATTTTAGTTTATCTAAAATTATACTTTATTTTTTGAAACTATACTTTATTTTACATAAACTTATACTTTATTCAATGAAGCTCTATACTTCAAGTGTTCTAAAATTATACTTCATTTTATCTAAACTTGTGCTTCAGTTGTCTAAATCTATTATTTAAGTTTCAAGTGTCCTGCTAATAGATTATCCAAAAATTATACTTCATTTATTAACCTCAACGAATATAGTTGAAGAGAAAATTGGTTCAACCAATGCATCGCACAATGAATCGACTGTAACTAGCAACTTAATTGATGCATGGAGGAATTGCATATATGGGGAGGGTTAAATATTCAAGGATGCTCAAGAGTTTAGAATTATATTTAAGAATTATGCGGTGTTTACTTTGCAGTTATTTAAATATAAGAAAAATGATAACAAAAAAATCATAGTCATTTGCAGTGATGAAAATTATAAATGGAGAATCTATGCATCAAAGCATGAGGCTAATAAATTATTTGGCACTCAAAAATACAATTTAGAGCAAACATGTGGTGAGGCTAATCTTTAGACAAGGGGACATCCTAAAGCTGATTCGCTTGGGTTGCTAACATAGTGAAGGTTAAATTGAGATCAGAGTCATGCTATCGGCCCTCTACCATATTGAAAGATATCCACAGAGAATATGGTGTGGAACTTAGGTACCATAAAGCATGGATGGGTAAGGGATTAGCTATGCATGACATCCATGGCGCTGAGAAAGGATCTTATGATAAGTTGAGGTAGTATTGTGATGCTGTGAAGAGGACTAACCTTGAAAGTATTGCAGATTGTGAGATTAACCCAATTAGTCAAAAATTTCATTGGTTATTTATATGTTTCAGTATCTTATTGGTTTTCTCAGAGGATGCAGGTCATTGATATTTTTGGACGGTACCCATATTAAAAATAAATACAAATGAGGCTTACTCAATGCTGTCAATAAGGATGTTAATGATAACTTATTCACATTAGCACATGCAGTTGTTGACTCTAAAAATGATATTAATTGGGAGTGGTTCTGCTTTTAAGCTACGAAGTATTTTAGATTCTCAATATCTACCTGGCTTATCAAGGTTTACTTTCTTCTCTTATCAACATCCAAGTTTTCTTAAGGTCTTCCCTATGATATTGCTCGGTAGCCACCATGCATATTGCTTGAGACACTTAGTGAATAACTTTAAGGAACAAGTAATTGTACCTTATCGTTATTTATGAAATAATTGTGTGAAACAAACTCTAATTCATAACATTTAGCACATTATTGTTTTATTATTTTAAATTCAAGTATTAAGGAAGTGCCCCTCTATATAACAAGAAACATTAGTGTTCTATTTTTATGAAAGTTGTATATGCACCTACAAGGTAGGAGTATACACGACATATAGACAGCACCTTGAAGTCATTGCTACTTGCCAGAGACTTTATTTTGCAATTTGACCTATCATGTTGGGCAAATTCCTTATTTAGTGGAGATTGATAGGGGTAATAAATAATAATCAAATAAAATATTGGAATAATTAGTTTAAACCAACCCGATTTATGCCAGTTACAACCATAGTTGATCACATACACATGTAAATAATGGTTATGATGCATGATCAATGAGAAGAATCTCATAAGATGGTTGGTCAATTATGTCCCAAGTAAGAGAAAAAGTTGGCAATCAATCATATACGTTCTCATAACTTAAAATTATTATGTCTAGCGATTGAAGCTTTAAGGTGATTGAGGAAGATAAATTATATATTGTAGATTTACATAGCAAGGTTTGTTCGTGTAGAGCATTAAAAAAATGGATAAAATACCATGCAAACATGCTTGTGCTTGTATCAAGTCAAGGTCACTTTCACCGTATGACTCCACTGATCAATACTACCAAGTTGAGATATATCAACAAGCATACCAAGCAGCGATAAATCCTATTTCTATATTTGATATGCATTTGTTCCCTATAGATGAAGATGGCGTCATTAATGCACCTGATTGTCGATCTCAGCCTAGGCGTAGAACGACATAGAGGATTCCAATATAAATTGAGAAATGTGTAATTAAGTGTAAAAGGTGTGGTAGAATAGGGTTTAATCGTCGAACCTGCAAAGAATCAGTAAACTAGTTAAATTTTGAACCTCAATCTAGGATAATTATACTTGATTTCTTGACATTTGTACCTCATTTTAGCAATTATGTTGGTGATTTATTGTGAAATTATCATTTTTGCATGTTGTCCAAGATATCATTGATTTTATACCTCAAAGTGGGATAATTGTACTTAATTTCTTGATATTTGTACCTAAGTTTGGCAATTATGTAGGTGATTTAGCGTGAAATTAATATTTTTGCATGTTTTTCGAGATATCATTGATTTTGTGCCTCAATTTGGGGTAATTGTACGCAATTTCTTGACATTTGTACCTCATTTCAACAATACTCTAGGTAATTTAGTATGAAATTAGCATTTTTGCATGTTGTTCGAGATATCACTAATTTTGTACCTGAATATAGGACAATTGTAACTGATTTCTTGACATTTGTACCTCATTTCGACAATGATGTAGGTGATATAGTGTGAAATTGGAATTTTTGCATGTTGTTCGAGATATCATTGATTTTGTAACCTAATTTGGGATAACTGTACTTGATTTTTTTATATTTGTACCTCATTTCGGTAATGATATAGGCAATATAGCATGAAATTAGCATTTTTGCATGTTGTCCGAGATATCATTGATTTTGTACCTCAATCTGGGATAATTGTACTTGATTTCTTGACATTTGTACCTCATTTTGGCAATGATGTAGGTGATTTAGTGCGAAATTAGTATTTTTGCATGTTGTCCAAGATATTATTGATTTTTTACCTCAATCTGGGATAATTGTACTTCATTTCTTAACATTTGACATTTATATCTCATTTTGGCAATTTTGTACTTAATACTAATATTTTTACTAATATTGTTGAATTAAAATTTTTTATTGATTTATTTTTTAAGTCCTAGTAATTACTAACCAAACTATAAAAATGTGTGTAATATATATCATATGAATAAAATAATATTAAAATTTTAAAGTGTTAACCACTAATGTTTAACAGATGAATGTTATCAATCACAATAATGAAAGAATACTTATGCTTTTAAAGATGAAAACAAATGACAATTTGAAAATGATATCCACCCTATCACTGGTACAAATACGTACTTCATCTAATATGATAATCTCAAAATATTGTACTTGGCTATCATTACAATTATTGGAGAATAATTATTCAATTGCAATACGTGTACTTCAATTAAACACATTTTATGCTTTGTTTACTCTGGATTTGTACTTCATTTCACTCAAATTGTACTCAAATACACTACCCAATTTCAATTGAATTAAAGTATACTTCAATGAAATACATTTTGTACTTTATTTGTTCTGGGTTTATACTTCACTTTCTTTGAATTGTACTCAAATTCACTACCCAATTTTAATTAAATTGAAATGTACTTCAACACAAAACGTTTTATACTTTGTGTTGTTTTGGGTTTGTACTTCATTGCCCTCATATTGTATTCAAATTTACTACCCAATTTCAATTGAGTTGAAATGTATTTCAACAAAAATATTTTATACTTTGTTTGTTCTGGATTTGTACTTCATTTCACTCAAATTATACTCAAATTCACTACCTAGTTTTAATTGAATTGAAGTGTACGTCAACAAAATACATTTTATACTTTGTTTGTTTTGAATTTGTACTTTACTTCCTTTGAATTATACTCAAATTCACTGTCTAGTTTTAATTAAATTGAAGTATACTTCAACACAAAACATTTTGTACTTTGTTTTGTTCTAGGTTTGTATTTCATTGCCCTCAAATTATATTCAAATTCACTACCCAATTTTAATTATATTGAAGTGTATTTCAATGAAATATATTTTATACTTTATCTGTTGTGGGTTTGTACTTCATTTCCCTTGAATTGTACTTAAATTCACTGCCTAGTTTCAATTGACTCAAAGTATACTTCAACACAAAACCTTTTATACTTTATTTGTTCTGGGTTTGTACTTCATTACTTTCAAATCATACTTAAAATCACTGTCTAGTTTCAATTGAATTGAAGTGTACTTCAATTAAACACATTTTATATTTTATTTGTTCCACATTTGTACTCCATTTCACTCAAATTATACTCAAATTTCCTGCATAGTTTCAATTAAATTGAAGTGTACTTCACCACAAACTTTTTATACTTTGTTTGTTATGGATTTGTACTTCATTGCCTTCAAATTGTACTCAAATTCACTACCCATTTTCAATTGAATTGAAGTGTATTTCAATGAAACACATTCCATATTTTATTTGTTTCACGTTTGCACTTCATTTTACTCAAATTGTACTCAAATTCATTGTCCAATTTCAATTGAATTGAAATATACTTCAACAAAACACATTTTATACTTTATTTGTTTTAGGTTTGTACCTCATTTCACTTGAATTGTACTCAAATTCACTATTTAGTTTCAATTGAATTAAAGTGTACTTCAATAAAACACACTTTATACTTTGTTTGTTCTGGATTTATACCTCATTTTCCTTGAATTGTACTCAAATTCATTTTCCAATTTCAATTGACTTGAAGTGTACTTCAACATAAAACCTTTTATACTTTGTTTGTTCTGAATTTGCACTTCATTGCCCTCAAATTGTACTTAAAATTATTGCTCAATTTCAATTGAATTGAAGTGTACTTTAATTAAACATATTTTATACTTTGTTTATTCCACGTTTGTACTTCATTTCACTCAAACTGTACTCAAATTTCCTACTCAGTTTTAATTGAATTGAAGTGGACTTCAACACAAAACCTTTTATATTTTGTTTGTTTTTGTTTTTTACACTGTATTCAAATTCATTGGCCATTTTCAATTGAATTGAAATGTAATTCAACGAAATACATTTTATACTTTGTTTATTTTGAGTTTGTATTTTATTTCACTTAAATTGTACTCAAATTCACTGTCCAATTTCAATGGAATTGAAGTGTACTTCTACAAAATATATTTTATACTTTGTTTGTTCTAGGTTTGTACTTCATTTCTCTTGAATTGTACTTAAATTCATTGCCTAATGTCAATTGACTTAAAGTATACTTTAACACAAAACCTTTTATACTTTGTTTGTTCTAGGTATTTATTTTATTGCCCTCAAATTGTATTTAAATTCACTGCTCATTTTCAATTGAATTGAAGTGTACTTCAACAAAACACATTTTATACTTTATTTGTTTTACGTTTGTACTTTATTTCACTCAAATTGTACTCAAATTCATTGCACAATTTCAATTGAATTAAAGTGTACTTCAACACAAAACCTTTTATACTTTGTTTGTTCTAGGTTTTTACTTCATTGCCCTCAAATTATACTCAAATTCACTGCTCATTTTCAATTAAATTGAAGTTTACTTCAACAAAATACATTTTATACTTTGTTTGTTTTATGTTTATACTTCATTTCACTCAAATTATACTCAAATTCATTGCCCAATTTTAATTGAATTGAAGTGTATTTCAACGAAACATATTTTATACTTTATTTTTTTTGGGTTTGTACTTTATTACTATCAAATTGTACTCAAATTCACTGTCTAATTTCAATGGAATTGAAGTGTACTTTAATACAACATATTTTATACTTTATTTGTTTTACATTTGTACTTTATTTCTCTCAAATTGTACTCAATTCATTGCCCAATTTTAATTAAAAATATTATAAATACTTGATTGAAAATTACACTTATATATATAAAATAATATTACAAAGAAAGTATGTTTCAGTTTACATATGCATTTACATACAAAGTGTGATTCAAACCCTGATATTTTTATGACTTAATATTGTATATGCCATTATCGCACGATATTTATCCATGTCAATTATTCTAGCAATCCTCTAGAACTCAATGGTGTCTCTAGCATAACATTTTGCCTAAAGGCACACATAAACACCACAATCCACTGCACCCTTTTTCTATCTGCTTTTTCTTTTTTTTACCTCATGTATTCATCCACATGACACCCCAATAAAAGTTTTATATACCGAGAATAGAATAAAGCCTACAAAAATATTGATCAGTTGTTGACTCCCTACTTTATGAAAAAAATATAGGGAAAGGAATCAAACTTACGATGGCAGTAGCTATTCATTTATATTTGGCGGCCATTATTGAATTCATGTACAAGAAAAAACAAGTCAAGGTGTCAAGAACAACCAAGGACCAGTGATAGTGCCAACAAATTGGTAGGATTATGTAATGACACTAGTTTACAACATCCAACGTGAGCTTTTCTAAATCTTTATGGGTGAAGGAGTTAAGTGTAGATATCAACTCCACAAATTCTTCATCTATAATATCCTTGATGTTATGTCCCTGGAGTTGGTCAAATATATCAACCTATGAAGTATAAAACAAATGGTTAGACTCACTGGAAACATGAACTAAATTAAGTTAGGAAACTGCCACATACCTGTGCTATTGAGGACGTAAACCACACCTTGTGGTGACACTTGTTGCTAAAAGATGGGTTATATAATATCAACATATAGCAGTCTACTATGTCATCGGTAAGTTCTCCTTCAAATAAGAGCTCACAAAAGTTTCTTCCATCTAGAAACTGTCTTGCTCCCTCTCAAACAATTACTCTACACAATTATTAATTGTCAGTTCAAACACCAATTTATCCACAAGAAAAATAATAAGCAAATTTTGTTATCTCAAATTATCTTTTCTGACAAAATTGTCGATGTTGCTCTTCTGCTGGAATAAAAGCACAACCTTTATAATCAGTCTTTTCTTTATAGGGATTAGGCACTTCAATCTTTGAGTTGGTTGGTTCATCTGCCACTTGGATTGGGCTAGTGTCTTTGGTCTCCTAGGGTACAAAACACCTTACATTAGGTATAAAGTATCAACTATTGAAGTACAAAGGATTAACATATTAAGTACAAAGTATTAATTATTGAAGTATTCCCTATTAAACTACAAAAGATAACCAACATGGAATACAAAACACAAGCACATTAAGTACAAAGTATCGACTATTGAAGTATCCCCTATTGAAGTACAAAATATAGCCAATATGAAGTACAAAATTCAAGCACATTAGGTACAAAGTATAACTGTTGAAGTACAAAGGATTAGCACATTAAGTATAAATATCACCAATATAGAGTTCAAAACACAAGTACATTAAGTGTAAAGTATCAACTATTGAAGTACAAAAGATTAGTACATGAAGTGTAAGTATCACTAACATGGAGTATAAAAGATTAGCACATGAAATACAAATATCACCAATATGAAGTGCAAAAGATTGGCATATTAAGTATAAATATCGCCAACTTGGAGCACAAAAGATGAGCACATTAAATGAAAATATCACCAATATGAAGTATAAGATATTATCACATTAAGTACAAATATCAACCAATCAAGTATAAGATACCATTACATTTATTACAAATAGACAATTTACAAATGAAATGCAAATAGAAAAAAATTAAAACATTAAGTAGATTACAACACATTCTTCTCTTCTTGTTCTTTAGTTTTTTTGTGCATGAGGACAAGGACGATAGGTCTTTGTCACTTATCTTGCTTTTTTAGCTGGTGTGGTGCTTGGGGGGTTGAAAAAATCTATAGATTTCTGTTTTGGCTTTCTGTCTTCTTAATTGCTCACATTTATCACAATTAAGGACATGATATTTGCCACTTTAATTTCAGATTCCTCGAACTTAGTCGCTTAAATTGGTACATAAAGTTCTATTTTCAAAGGCATGGGGGAATTTGAAGGATGATGATAGTGTTTTGTTCGACTTTCTTCATCCACAATGTCTTTAGATTCATCTTTTTTTTTTCCTTCTGTGCATCGTCTACCAAATCAAGTCCCCCATTATGTACATACTTACCAGCTTCATGTTCAAGCTTCTCGTCATTAGTCATGTCCTCAACTAGATGCTCCTCCTTACCCTACTTCTTCATTACCATCATATTAAATGAAGTAATATTTTCTTTCAATGATTTAATTTCTTCAACTTTTGCGTAATAATTGCTTCATATATTGTATGATCACAAACATGGACTTCATTGATAGTAATACTAGCAGCCTTGGATTTCTTAATCAAAATTGCTAATTCTAACTTCTATGGAGCAAGGTTGAGGGTTACAACCTATTACAATGAAAATAATTATCAAATTCAAATTATTATACAAAAAACTAACAATGAATTATTACAATTATTATCATGTCTGCTGTAACTTGTTTCAATTTATTCTTTGCTTCCTCCACATTATGTGGGAGTTTGCTATCTTTCCACTGATACAAAGTGGAAGCCCAAACAAACTCATTGATGAAGCTATTGACGAGATGCATTCATAAACCCATGCCTATCATTCTTAAATCAAAAAATTATATTCACTTGAATATAAATATAATCAATGTTATTAGAAAAATGAAGCAAACACTTACCATCAAATTGACTGTGCACCCGTTAATGTACTTGGTACTTTCTCCCCCTACTCTTAAATGTTTCCTCATATCTTGGACAAGAAAATTTTATGCAGCTATGCCCCATGCATACAGACCAACTCTAGACAAATTGTCCAAGTATGGTAGGAGAAATCGTGGAGTCCAATAATTAAATGTTGAAAACAGAAAATAATTAAAAATAAAAAGTATCTACAACTTATAAAAATTATTCAAGTCCTCATCACTATCCTTATATACATACTCCTCAAACTTTTTTACTATTTCAAATCTAGTTATATTCTACAGCTTTCCAAAAAACAGGCGATCAAAGTTTGAAGACTTTATCTTCAATGTTATATCAATAAATTGCCCCACATGCGGCATCCTTAAAACTGTAGAAAATTCAGCTACAGAAAAAGGAACCTCAACCCCCTCTACAAAATGAAATGATAGCTTTTTTAGATCAAACCTCCTAAGTATAGCTTCAAGCTGAATGAAGCTTGAACTTAACTTAGGCATATCCATGTATATATAGAAAAAAGGTCTTTTTCAATGAGTCAAAATATTTTGACCCCATCTTGGACTTTACAAGATCTAATTTACTTTAAAAATATTGGGGGGAGTAATGAGAGCAGACCTCATAATGTCTTGACTTTATTGCAATTAGATAAAGAAAAATTAGTATATAAACAGATTATAAACTAACTCTTTTACATAATGTGTATTGCAAATTTGAATATTTTGTACTACAGATATTTCTAAAATGTACTTCAAAAATACATAATATATACCACACTTTCAGTTAGTGTATGTTTCAGGATTGAATGTTTTATATTACAGTTACTTCTAAAACATACTGCAAATACAAAGATTATATATTGCACTTTCATTTAATATATACTACAGGTTTAAATATTTTATATTACAATTGTTACTTCTAAAATGTACCGCAGATACAATATACTACACTTTCAGTTAATGTATATTGCAGGCGTGAATGTTTTTGTATTAAAGAGGCTTCTAAAATATATTACAAATACACAAATTATATACTGCATTTTCATTTAATGTATACTACAGGCTTAAATATTTTATAATATAATTGTTACTTTTAAAATGTACTGCAAATACAAAAATTATATACTACACTTTTAGTTAATGTATACTGCAAACTTGAATATTTTTGTATTACAGATGCTTCTAAAATGTATTACAATCACACTAATTATATACTGCATTTTTGCCTAATGTGTACTCTAAGCTTGAATGTTTATACTACATTTACTTCTAAAATGTGTTGCATGTACATAGATTATATACTATAATTTCATTTTAATCTGCAGACTTGAATGTTTTGTACTACAGATACTTCTAAAATGTACTACAACTATATAGATTATACACTATACTTTTGTCTAATGCGTATTATAAGCTTGAATGTTTTATACTACATTTATTTCTAAAATGTATTGCAATTACACAAATTAAGTATTACACATGTACTGTAAGATTGAATGTTTTATACTACATTTACTTCTAAAATGTACTGCAGCTACATAGATTATATATTATATTTTTGCCTAATGTGTATACTGTAAGATTAAATGTTTTATACTACATTTGCTTCTAAAATGTACTACAGTTATACAGATTATATACTACACTTTTGCCTAATGTGTACTGCAAGTTTGAATATTTTATACTACATTTGCTTCTAAAATATACTACAACTATATAGATTATATACTACACTTCTGCTTAACGTGTATTGCAAGTTTGAATGTTTTATATTACATTTATTTCTAAAATATACTACAATTACATAGATTATATACTACACTTTTTCTTAATGTGTACTGCAAGTTTGGATATTTTGTACTACAGATAATACACTACCAGTCTCAAATAATTTTACCGTATAATTTCATCATATTATTTCAGGTAAAAAGAAGCATAAACCCCAAAAAGGAGAAGTGCAACTTTCATACCCTTCAAGTACAAATCAGAAACTTTCCATCTCACAACAAATATTATATATATATCAAATGGGTTCAAGTATTTAACGACTAAAAAAGGAATAAAAACCTTAAACATGAGAAAATAGACAAGAAATAAGTGTAACATTGGAAAATCACGAATGTTTGAAATTGTAAATGCAGAAAACATACCGTTGTTTCTTTTGATAACTTCTTTTTATACTTCGCTTCTTATTGCAACTGTTTTTCCTTCCATTGTCATAGAAAAGTGGCAGAAATTTTAGTGTTTTTTTTTTCACTTCTTCTTCTTGCGTCTATAGCGGAGGAATGGTTTCGCGTCCTTTTCTTTTGGCGCTTCTAGAAGTCAATTTCAAGAAAAAAAAGAAAAAAAATGTTCTTCTTGAAGAAAGAAACGCATTTTTCAGGTATTTTTTTGTTGTTTTCTCTAGTTATAAGGGTTTATATGACTTTTTAAAAGATATGAAGAGTGATTCCTAAATTTTGTGAAAAGTGGAGAGTTTAGTGTGTAAAAATTCAAATGAGAACTGAATACTAAATTAAAAGTAGGGTTTGAAATTTTTTTCTAATTAACTGATGAATTAATCTTTTTAAATTATTAATAATCATTGCTAACGTAACACGCAAGTCAACAAATTGCATGAAATTTTTTAGCAGGAGGATAAGAGACCTACCCTTAAGTTTTATAATTTTTAATATGTTATTTTTACTTCTTTCTTTTGAATTGATTTTGAGCGAGAAAAGATTCTAGCTTTGATATTATAACTTATATCTATATAATTTACTTCTCCTAGTTATTTTTACTATTTTGTAATTCTAATATATATGAAAATATCTTAACATAGTAATAATAAGATACCTCATTATCGAAAAGTTTATTAAGTTGATTATTTATTTATTTATTTTTTGATTTCCCACTAAGTATTCAATCCACTAGTCGACTAATTCGAGTTCTAGCACTGTAGAGGTCCAAAACGGGGGCAACCCTCCCATCCCAGTTGCTTCATTCACAACCCAGGGTTCGATCTCTGAACATTGTTTAAGGGATTTAGCGCCGCATTTTGCTAGATCAATCGGTAGTTGATTATTCATTTGATTATTAAAAGAGTAAA